>SNVD02004794.1:0-209468 GCA_013180625.2 Boswellia sacra | reverse complement strand
CAAGTTAATATGAAAAATAAATCAACGAATACCATAATTAAATAAATTATAGGAATAGATCAACGAATTACATTGCAAAAGTTGACTACTTCCTTTTCCCAATACCATAATTAAGTAGTCAACAATGGTGGCTTGTGTACTAATTTAAAAAGGATACCATATTTAATTAAGCAGCCAACAATGGTGGCTTGTATACTAATTTAAGAAGGATACAAGATACAAGCAACAAAAATGCACATCATGAATAGGTCTCTATCATTGCCGCTTTGAATCTACAATTGCCCAAACCTTTGAAACAATAACAACAATGAAGTAAAGATGCAGTACTGGAACTAAGAAATAACACGAAAACCAAAACTTGGACCAAAATGCTTTATCGTTTTCTTTTCATTTAGATTTCACATGGTGACAAATGCACATGATAAGATATGAGAAAATCAGATAAGATTTCACATGTTGACAAATATAAAGCAAAACCGAATGGTGGGCCAAAAAAGAACTAAGAAAAAGAAATAGAGAGAGAAGACCCAAAACCTGCAAATTTGTTGCATGATAAAGCCTTCCATGTGTTGGAACTTCTCATCATGATCCACTTCTCCACAAACCATTAATAAAATAAGTAAAATGAATATCAATAACAAATAAATGTCAAACTGTAAAATAATAATAATAATAATAATAACAACTACAAAATAAACTACAAGATCTTAAAGTAGGATACAAAATAGGAGCAATAAGAACTTGGAATCAATTTATCAACTTCTTCAGCAGGCAAGCCATAGCATAAGCTTTCTTAAATAATGTTGTTAATTAATTAATTGAATGGGAGATTCTTCAGGATTTGACATAGTCATTTGATGTCATTATAAATAACCAATAATCTCAAAATATAGTATCAATTATTATCATTTAAAATCATTATACTATAAAATTGGTAGTAGGAAGACCTCCCATTAATAACATAGTACCAAAACAAATCTCCTTAGCTAAAAGGCTACCAGTGATATCAAAGGAAATATGCACACTGCATTATTCCTTTTCTGATGTTGCTTGTCTTGAATTTGCACTTATCAAAAAAAGAAGAGAAACAAGGTCATTTCTACTTCCCAAGAAAGAGCCATAATATTAATTTATTATTGACAACTATGGAAACGGGTTAAAAAAATTTGATGATATAAGCCAAAATTTAATATACGAAGTCAAGATCAAGGAGTTATGAAGTGAAGAAGTAAGTAAATTTAATGTGATTATAATAATATAAAGCGAATGTAAGCTAACAGGGATATCTACGGAGAATCACATGTTTTCTACCCAATAAAGACCACAACATGTGAGAACAAATATAATAAACATATACTTGTACGTAAAGTTGATGCGTTCGAAACTAGCAAGTATTCTAGTCGCACAAGTAATAAAGATATAAGTAAGATATCGTTCCCACGAGGATTGATTCTAATTGAATTTGTTATTTCCAGCAACAATAAACTAAACAGGGGGGATTTTTGTTGAATGCTTTACTAAATGAAAGAAGAATGCAAGTAAAGAATAACAAAACAGAAAGTAAATTTGAATGAAAAATCAATGGGAGACACTTGGTTAAGAGTTCATTCTCTGCCACAAGATATGAATTTGTGAATTAACATAGAATTGTAATCCAATTACAGCATTGAAGTTATCAACCGTAGATAACAACAAGCTCTGTTATCCCAATCTTTCCTTACTTTGTTGTTAATTAAAATAGGCTCTTTACTTAATCTCTATCCATTAAACAACCTAGAACAAGCTCTCTAAATTTAATTCAATGGATGCATTACGATAAGAAAGATAGGTTGATCTAAGCAATAAAACACACAAGCTCGGATTATTTAACTTAGGTTGTATTCTCCAATTGCAATCTCTGATCACAATTTTGCTACTAAGGATTAGAAATTCAAGACAATTAAGGATCAAGATTTCTAGTCTAGCAATAGACAATATCCAGATTATATTCAGTTGGCCACCCAAATACAATCCAGCAAGCAATCATAAGCATTAGACATGGGAAAATACAAGCAACTTCAATGAGAGAATTGGATAACAACTTCTTGCACAATCAACTTACAAAAACCATATCAGGGGCTTTGAAATCACCCTCAACCATTTCAGATTCAGTTACACATGTTTAAGAACGTGGTAAATACAATACAACATGGAGACATTCCAGAAAATGACAGGGAAGGGACAAACTTAGCAAATTTGATGTAATTCTCTTTGGATTGTAGTTCTTCCTCTTCCAAGCTTCCTTTCTCCTTCAAGAACTCTAGGAGATGAAAGAATTCCAGAGCTGCAGCCTCCACCACGTTCTCCCCTCTTCAAGTTATGAAAATAAAACCCTAAAATGTGTTAAAATACTCTGCTACAGTAACGTGCTACAGTGTCCCGTATTATACATGCTACAGTGATGTGTGGAATTACATTTCTACACTTCTCACACTGTTTTGATTAAAACTTTCGGTACACTGAATGGATTCATAAACCGTAAATTTCTCCAAAAAGTAGACTTCGAGAGCTTTTCAACGGTATATGATATGTCATCGGGTTCATTGTATATCAATACAATTAAATCCGAGAAGATGGTTGACTAGCAGAGGTGAAAATGAAGGGTTTTACTCCATTTTTGTGCAAGTTGCTCCAAAACTCCTACAAACATCAAAACCACACAAAAACGTAAAAATACCAAGGAATATAGCAAAGAAACATGGACGAATTGATATAAAAGTAATACATAAATAGACACCTATCAAATTCCCCCACAATTAGACTTTGCTAGTCCTCGAGCAACTAAAATGATACGAAACAAAACTAAACCGAAACAGAATCAAAGAAAAATTAAAACACACAAATGCTTCAACTTGCAAATAGGGCTCAAAGATTGTACTTAATTATAACCCAAGGAAAACTTCAAAATAATGCACTTGATCAACAATTTTATCTCAAATATTAGTTTCGCTTCACTTCAATTCCTCAAGTGTGTGTGTGTAGAGCCATTCTCACCTAATCACTCATAACCCGGATGAGTTTATGCTTAAAAATGAATCATATTTAATAGCGAAGATGTATGTATAAATGAACTCCATAGGCCTGCTTTTCAAGTCACTCTCCACTAATGTAGACATGCACAACACCGAGGATCAAGTAGGACTTTATAAGCTTGTAACGTTTGGCTTGGGTGAAGGTATGATAAAGGATAATAATTTGGCTCAAATCACCCACAAACACATAAATCATTCAAGACTATGTAGAGCTCAACCCCATAACACAACTTCATTTCAATTCACCAGGTTACTCCCAAACTTATTTTAGAACACTCAATCTTCTTTTTTTTTTTTCTTCTTTTCTTCTCTTTTTTTTTTGTAGAAAACAAAGAAACTACACACCCCCACACTTGTTGTTCATTCTTTTAAGAAAACACCAAGGGATAGAACTCTTTTTTTTTTCTTTTTTTGTTTTAACTGCAATTCCACTCCGCCCACACTTACACAAACATGTCCTCAATGTTTAAGTTAAGTGAAGATAATGTACAGATTTTTTTCTCTTTTTTTTTTGTTACAAAACATAATAAAACTCACTTGCATTGCTCATGGCATAATCCAACCTCCTCTAACTTCCCAAAACCAAAGCATAGCTCAAAATGTAATTGCTAATGATTTACATGCTCATAGGTAAGGGATAAACTGTTTGGAACAAATTCAATTAAGGTTAAGAAATCTTTTAGTGAGTTAACAAAGAAAATGGTTTACAGAGGCTCAAAGGGGTAACTAGGGATCAATTTTAATCAAGGTTGGCTCTTAAGGCTCAAAAGGTCCAAAGATGGCCTAAATCATTTTCCTAATGTTGCACAGTCTAGGATTTCGCCTAGAGTGACCATCAAACAAGTTCTAGATTCTTAAAATCGAAGGAAAACCCTTAAAATACAATAAACTTTCTCTAAGTAAACAAAATAACTAGTGAATAATGGCTCGGTCCAATTTGTGCAAGGAATCAAAGGGTAAAGCAAAAGCTAATTAACATTTCAAGCACACAGAATCTATGCATAATTTATCATTTTCCAAGAGTATTTATCATTCAATCATTGCCTTATCATGGACCATAAAATGCCAGAGAAGAGGTAAGGGCGTGTACACCTGAGGTCAAGATGGTATATTCAAAAATCTTAGACCAGTAGCCGCCAGACTTAAGTTTCCAGCCTATATACCTTTAGTATGAAAGAACAAAAACAAGAAACAAGACACTTCAAACAACACGAAATAAATAAACTACAGATGTATTTAGAGAGAATGCGTTTCAAGAGTTAAGAAAACCCCATATTCTGCCATTCTCAGGTTTTCCCACAATGTTTTTTTTTCGAATCGAAACTGATAAAGACAAAAACACACAACAACTCGAAATTACATAAAACTAAACTTACTCAGAAAATAATAAAGTCCAACAAATCAGCAAACACAAACAAGTCAGTTAGAATGAGTCTAAAAATTTTAGAAGTTAGCCTCCTTATTCAGCCATTATGGATTGAAGAGATTCAGAATGCGTTTCAAGAGAACTTGAACTTTTTAAGCCACACTCTAAAAACCGAGATTAGAAAATATTACCTGGCACGAAAGAAATAACCTGAAAAAGCTCAAAAGAAATGACATAAAAAAAAAAAACTCAATAAAACACAATAAGAGAAAGCAAACGAAATTGAAGCAAACCAGCAGATATGAGATTACAGATGGAGCGTTAAATCCAGTTTACGCTCTTATTGCCTTCTCCCAAACCAATCTATCGATGATAGATATTGTTGGATCAGGCAAATAGATGAAATGCGTAATTTGTCAATTAACTCCCCTGCAGTTGAAGCTGTAAACAGGGATTTGCCTCGCCTGACGGTGAGATGAATTTTTTTTCTACAACTTGATCAAGAAAGGACAACAGACCATCAAAAAAATTATTGACATTTAACAAACCAATGGGTTTCCGAGGATGTTTAGCTGTGCCCAAGAGGTGATTTGAAATATCTCCTCTAATGTACCATAACCACCGGGCAAAGCTATAAATGCATCAGATTTAATGACCATATGTGCAATACGCTCATGCATGCTAGAGACCTGTAACTCTTTCCCCATTGTGTTGCCTATGATATCTCGCACAACTAATGGTTTAGGGATAATGCCGAGAACTCTGCTCCCTCCTAGGGATGCAGCTGTTGACACACACCCCATTAACCCAAGACTACCCCCCTCCATAAATCAAATTAATACCCCTCGCAGCTAATGTCCTACCAAGATCAAGAGCTGCTGTGGTAAACTCTCCATCTTTACCAAATTGCGATCCGCAAAATACGCATATATTGCGGAATCGCTGAATTGGGTTTTCTCCATTTATAAAGGTTTAAACTTGTTGTAAGACAATGATGCACGTTAGGTATTATGCGATTCAAGTGCAAGACAGGTTATGAAATGACATTTCAAAATATGCAGCATGGATATATACCCACGTAAAACTCTCAAATTTGACACATGGGGACATAATTTCGGTGGGGGTTGCTCGATGCAGATTTATCGCCCCGAGACCTGAAAAAATAGATATGCTTTCGGTGGGGTTTGACAAAACCTCCACACTTGTCGCCCACGTGTGCATAAAAAATGGAGATAAACTTTCGGTGGGGTTTGAAAAAAACCGCCACACTTGTCTCCCACGTGAAGCATGAAAAGTAAAGATATACTTTCGGCGGAGGTTGACAAAACCTCCGCACTTGTCTTCCACGTGTGCTTATATCATGGGGTAGTCATCTGGTTTGTCAAAAAGAAAACTTGAAATTAAAACAAACAAAATCAACAAAAAACAACAACACAAAAACAACATTGATAATCAGATCAAACGAAACAAGAAAGAAATAAAATTCGACAACAACAACACACATTCAAATATACAAGTAGTGTGATTGTGGCTCACATCTTCCTCTGGTTTTACGTCCAGTAACGGCTGAAACGCCTTCTATGAGTCGGGGATTTGCTTCCCATCCAGTTTTCTTATAAACTGGCAAACAGGTCGTTTTTAGTCAGATTCCCTAGACTATAACACTGCAATTCATCACGAAATTGTGTCCATAGATTAAGCAATTCACGCTGAAAAAAGTCCACAAGAATGTGACTCGAGAGTTAACAAAACATTATCCAGCGACTCATTACTCAAACCATTCTTAATAAATGAAAGTTTATCTTCTCTATTCCTGGACGCAAAACCTAATGAACGACAAGTCTGGGTACAATTCCATCTAGCACATTTATAACATACTTGTAACCTTTTCGCTCTTCGCCTCTTGGCGTAGTAGCTCTTTCCTAGACCAGGCATGTATTTTGCGAGATTAATGTCCGGCTCACCGGACAATCTCACCTTGGCTTCGATAAGCCATCGGATATAAGCAGGCACATTTAGGAGCATCAACGCCCAAAGTCTAGTCATCCGTACTTTATAAATTTTAAACACAGCATTTTGAGGAAGTGAAGGGAAATATTTACGAAGGTTCGACAGAAAGATATCGGCATCCATTGAAGAGGAGAAACGAAGAGATATTACCGATAATGCGATCGGGTTTGTTTTTCTCCAAGATATGCACGTTTCAAACCTTTGGCGAATGACTTCAACTTCCGTTTGGATGTTTCCACAAACTGCTGCACAAATGAGCTCAAAGCACAGAGTAATCAAATTAAACAAAAGAAAGGAAAAGAAAAGAGCAAAAACGAAACTAAAGACACATAAAAGAGATAACAAAACAATAGCAAACAAAAGTCAAAAACAAGTAAAAAAAAAAACAAAAAAAAAAAAACAAAAAATAAATTTAAAAACAAAGGAGCGACAGATGGAAAGAGAGATTAAAACCTGGATCCCATTTGATGGCCTACGAAAGGATCTCCTTGAGACACAAAAATCGATCATTAATTATCTCCTTTTATTTTTTTCTTCTTTTTTTTTTATTTTTCAAAAACATTGGGTTGCATCCCAATAAGCGCTTGGTTTAACGTCCTTAGCCCGACGTTGGTTCCATCATGGGAGGATCCAATTTCCGTTGTGCTTCTCTAATGGGCTTGGATCCCTCTTCTAACAAGATACGGTCAATGCATTTGGATGGGCCTTGGATTTCAACAATTGTCCACTCAATAGCTATTTTGTGATCTGTAAGTATTCGGACGAGTTTATCTTCTTTTATTCGTGCAAGGCCCATTTCCATTTTAACTCGCAAAGTATCATTCTCACCCAAGAATCCATAATTCAAATGATCTGGAAGTGACTTAAGCTCCAAGTATTGGCTTTCATCACAGAAGGAAGAAGTTTCTCATTAGATAAAGGCAATTCAATGTATGAAACATCATACCTATTTGTGGTGATAGCTATAGTCTCATCCAAGCTTGTCACAGCTTCCTCCACTTCTTTAGACACTTGTATCAGCTTTCTTGGTTCTTTGAAACTTTCTATCCTTATGTGTTCACTAATGGCAACATCCACTCCATTCTTGCGAGTTAACTCAAACATTGTTGTGGCAAATAATCAATAACGTCAACTGCAAAAAACAGAATGTAAGTCATTAGAGTACCTTCATTCTCACAAAATATTAAAAACAGTATACCTGCCATCAAAACACTATGGTGAGAGTGCCATCATGAACATCAATCTTGGTTCTAGCAGTTTTCGAGAATGGTCTCCCTATAAGAATCGGTATTGGATTAGGAGATGTCTCATCCTCTATTTCAAGAACATAAAAGTCTACTGGGAAAAACAATTGATTCACCTGCACAAGCACATCTTCCACAACTCTTTTGGGATATGCATTAAAATGATCAGCAAGCTGAATGGTAATACCAGTTTCCGCAAAAAGTCCAAGATTTAAAGAAGCATAAATAGAATATGGCATGATGTTAATAGATGCTTCTAAATCTAACATAAACTTGGTTTTACCAATGGTGCATGGAATGATGAACGTAACTGGATCTTTGCATTTTGGAGGAATTTTTCTTTGCAATACTGCTGAAACATTTTCCCCCACACTTACTTTCTCATTTCCCTTCAACTTTCTCTTGTTGGTGCATAACTCCTTGAGAAATTTTGTACAACGAGGTACTTGCTCAATAGCATCCAGAATTGGTATATTTACCTCGATTTTGTGAGAAGTTTCCAGGATTTCTTGTTCTTGTTTCTCCTTCGATTGTGCAAATCTACTAGGAAAAAGTGGAGGAGAAACATATGAAGGAATGGGAGTTATAGGATTTACCTGAGAAGTCAGTGTTTTGTTCATGGTGGAAGTGGTGTCATCTCCTTAATCAGTTTGTGATTTCTTTGGCAGGACATCTAATTGCTCTTTATTTTGCAAAGTTATCGCACAAGAATTCTCTCTTGGATTGATCACCGTTTGACAAGATAATTCTTCTGAGCCTTGGCCCTCGAATTTGCTCATGCTAGTTGCCAATTGTCCCATTTGATTTGCCAGGTTTTGGATACTTGCCCCAGTTTCCTGCTGGAATTGCATTGTGTTAGTGGCAAGTGCATTAACACTGTCCTGGAGAGACATACCTGAGTTTTGTGAAGCTGGTTGCGGTGCTGGATGTGGCATTGGTGGTGGTTGCATTTGAAAAGGTTGCTGCACTCTAGGTTGATTGAAACCTTGTGGCCGATTTGGTATCACATTTGGAGTGATTGGTTGATGATTCCAGTAACTGAAATTACGTTGATCTTCCCATCCAGCATTGTGAGTGCTAGAGAAAGGATCATACCATTGCCTCGTTTGTCCTGGAAATCCACCCATGGCATTGGCTTGTTCCATATATTCTTCTTGTAAAGTTGGATACATGTCGATTGGATGCCCCATCGTAGAATATATCCCACATTCATAAGATTTTTGCATATCTCCTACAGCCATGTTTTTCACAAGAGAGGTTAGCTCAGAAAGTTGTTATTCAATGTTCGGAGTGCTTACCTCATTTACTCTCCATGGTACTTGTGGCTCAAATCCGCTACTGAATTGATAGAAGTTTACTGCCATGTTGTCTAAACACAAACAATCAGAAAAGAAAAAACAAAGAAAATATGAATCAACAATGAAAACAAAATAACAAATCGATTAGAAAATCAATCCCCGGCAACGGCGCCAAAAACTTGATGCGTTCGAAACTAGCAAAGTATACTAGTCGCACAAGTAATAAAGTGATAAGTAAGATATCGTTCCCACGAGGATTGATTCTAATGGAATTTGTTATTTCCAGCAACAATAAACTAAACAGGGGGGATTTTTGTTGAATGATTTACTAAATGAAATAAGAATGCAAGTAAAGAATACAAAACAGAAAGTAAATTTGAATGAAAAATCAATGGGAGACACTTGGTTAAGAGTTCATTCTCTGCCACAAGATATGAATTTGTGAATTAACATAGAATTGTAATCCAATTACAGCATTGAAGTTATCAACCGTAGATAAACAACAAGCTCTGTTATCCCAATCTTTCCTTACTTTGTTGTTAAATAAAACAAGCTCTTTATTTAATCTCTATCCATTAAACAACCTAGAACAAGCTCTCTGAGTTTAATTCAATGGATGCATTATGATAAGAAAGATAGGTTGATCTAAGCAATCAACACACAAGCTCGGATTATTTAACTTAGGTTATATTCTCCAATTGCAATCTCTGATCACAATTTTGCTACTAATGATTAGAAATCAAGACAATTACGGATCAAGATTTCTAGTCTAGCAATAGACAATATCCAGATTATATTCAGTTGGCCACCCAAATATAATCCAGCAAGCAATCATAAGCATTAAACATGGGAAAATACAAGCAACTTCAATTAGAGAATTGGATAACAACTTCTTGCACAATCAACTCACAAAAACCATATCAGGGGCTTTGAAATCACCCTCAACCAATTCAGATTCAGTTACACATGTTTAAGAAAGTGGTAAATACAATACAACATGGAGACATTCCAGAAAATGAAAGGGAAGGGAAAAACTTAGCAAATTTGATGTAATTCTCTTTGGATTGTAGTTCTTCCTCTTTCCAAGCTTCCTTTCTCCTTCAAGAACTCCAAGAGATGAAAGAATTCCAGAGCTTCAGCCTCCACCACGTTCTCCCCTCTTCAAGTTATGAAAATAAAACCCTAAAATGTGTTTAAATACTCTGCTACAGTGAACTTGCTACAGTGCCCGTATTATACATGCTACAGTGACTTGTGGAATTATATTTCTATACATCTCACACTGTTTTGATTACAACTTTTGGTACACTGAATGGATTTATAAACCGTAAATTTCTCCAGAAAATAGACTTCGAGAGCTTTCCAACGGTATATAATATGTCATCGGGTTCATTGTATATCAATACAATTAAATCCGAGAAGATGGTTGACTAGCAGAGGTGAAAATGAAGGGTTTTACTCCATTTTTGTGCAAGTTGCTCCAAAACTCCTACAAACATCAAAACCACACAAAAACATAAAAATACCAAGGAATATAGCAAAGAAACATGGACGAATTGATATAAAAGTAATACGTAAATAGACACCTATCAAAAGTACATACCAACATGCATTGTGTACATTTAAAAGCACAAATGTAAAGATATTAATCAATCAAAAAGGGCGTATAAAGGGTAGAAACAGGTACTTTAATTATCAATCAATCAAGAGATAAAGAGAAGTTAATTGGCAGCAATTGATGACATGACAAGAGATGAGTACTTTATAATCAATAATCTAAATCAGAAACTAAATTGAAGTAAAGATAACAAATAAATTAATAATTGAAATAAAATTGATATGCAATAATATACAAAAAATTCCAATTGAAAGTTAACTGTTCTATTTTTTACTTCTTTTTTCAGTATTTCACTCAAACTTTCTATTGATTTTTTGTCATGCTCATCGTTAGCTAATTAATATAAATTATATAATTGCTAAGAGATGCCAAATGGGCTATGCCATGCATTGATTATTATTACTATAGACACATAACACCATTGTTGCTATTTCTAACTTTTGAATATTAAAATAGATATTAATGCAAGCAACGGAAGTTAGCTAGTGTGATTATATTAATTAAATTAACCATGCCGCAGATTGCTTTAAAGGCATAGTAAATTAATCATGAATAAGTTACTTTTAATATTAAAGCAATCAAAGTTGGCTTGTTTTCTTAATTTAATATTCAAAAATTCTTGTAGTCAAACGAAAGAATCATATTACCTTATTGTTAAATACAGAAAAAGCGAAGTTTGCGGATGAACTCTTAGCATTGTTTAATTATGAGAGATTATGAGGTTTCGTTTTCTGCTGCAATAAAAGCTCGAGCAACTTTACCTCATTGTTGTCATCGACGCCGAATCCCCCAACCACTACATGAAGCGTAGCGTTTGCAGGCAGCAAGCAAGGCCCATCTGGAATCGAAGAAATTGATGGAGGCACATATAAGAGTGGCGACAAACAACAAAAAAGAGGAGAAAGCATCAAAATTAGAAATGAATGAAAACCTAACTATTTCAACTAATTAAAGATAATGAAAATACCTTCTACTTGACTTCTGCCCGATTCAGATCTTCTAGCAGCTGCCAATGAACTTTTCATACGATTGATGTTGAAATCTGGTGTTCTTTAGGATTTGTGTCTAAAAATGTCGTTCTTTAGGATTTGTGTCTAAAAATAGGGAAGATAAGTTACAGTTCATCAAGGATGGACTGAGTAAAGAATCGTTAGATAATATCTTACTGACTATTGAGAATCATTCTTGTGGATTAGTGCAAAGAGAACTGATGAAATTGTGGACACAATTCCGAACGGAATATCAACAATATAGTCCAGGAAATCTAACTCTAAATGATCCTGTTTGCCAGTTTGCAAGAAAACTGGATGGAAAGATGTGAGCCACAATTATTCGGGAATTTTTCATATTGTTGTTTCTCTCTTATGTTTTTTTATCACTATTTTTTTCTTTCTTCTTTCTTTTTTCCTCATTGCTTATCATGTTATTATTATTATTTAGTCATTTTTTATTGTGTATCTTTTAGTTTTGACAAACCACGCAGCGTTTCATAAATTCAAAGTAGGAGATAAGTCAAACTTTTCATGCTTCACGTGGGAGACAAGTGTAGCGGTTTTGTCAAACCCCGCCGAAAGTATATTTCTATTTTTCATGCTTCACGTAGAAGACAAGTGTGTAAGTTTTGTCAAACCCCGCCGAAAGCATATCTCATTTTTTCAAATCTTGGGGCGATAAATCTGCATCGAGCAACCCCACCGAAATTATGTCCCCATGTGTCAAATTTGAGAGTTTTACGTGTGTATATATCCATTTTGCATATTTTCAAATGTCATTTTATAACCTGTCTTGCACTTGAATAGCATAATACTTAACGTGCATCATTGTCTTACACAAGGTTAGAACCCTTGTAGAAATGGAGAAAACACCAATTCGACGATTCTGTAATATATGCGTATTTTGCGGATCGCAATTTGGTAAAGATGGAGAGTTTACAATAGCAGCTCTTGATCTTGGTAGGACATTAGCTGAGAGGGATATTCATTTGATTTATGGAGGGGGTAGTCTTGGGTTAATGGGGTGTGTGTCAACAGCTGCATCCCTAATAGGGAGCAGAGTTCTTGGCATTGTCCTTAAACCATTAGCTGTACGAGATATCGTAGGTAACACAATCGGGGAAGAGTTACAGGTCATGCATGAGCGTATTGCACATATGGTTGTTAAGTCCGATGCATTTATAGCTTTGCCTAGTGGCTATGGTACATTAGAGGAGATATTTCAAATCACCTCTTGGGCACAGCTAAACATCCATTGGAAACCCATTGGTTTGTTAAATGTTAATAATTTTTTTGATGGTTTGTTGTCCTTTCTTGATCAAGCTGTAGAAAAAAATTTCATCTCACCGTCAGCGAGGCAAATGCTGGTTACAGCTTCAACTGCAGGAGAGTTAATTGACAAACTACAAGAATTCGTCTATTCACCTGATCCAATAATGGCTCGGATAGATTGGTTTGGAGAAGGTAATAAAAGGCGTAGACTAGATTTAACGCCCCATCTGTAATCTCTATCTACTGGTTTGCTTCGATTTTGTTTGTTTTTTTATTGTGTTTATTTGAGATTTTTTATGTCATTTCTTTTGAGATTTTTTAGGTTTTTTCTTTCGCCCCAGGTAATACTTTCTAATCTTGGCTTTTAGAGTGGTGGCTTAAAAAGTTTTAGTCCTCTTGAAACGCATTATGGATCTCTTTAATCCATAATGACAGAATAAGGAGGCTAACTTTTAAATGTTTTAGACCCATTCTAACTGACTTGTTTTCATTTGCTGACTTGTTGAACTTTGTTATTTTATGAGTAAGTTTAGTTTTATGTAATTTAGAGTTGTTATGTGTTTTGTCTTTATCAGTTTCGATTCAAAAAGAGAAATTTGTGGAAAAAAACTTAGAATGGCAGAATATGGGGTTTCTTGAACCCTTGAAACGCATTCCTTTTAAATAAATCTGTAGTTTGTTTATTTCATGTTGTTTGAAGTGTCTTGTTTCTTGTTTTGTTCTTTCATAATAAAGGTATATAGGCTGGAAACCTTAAGTCTGCGGCTACTGGTCCTAAGGATTGTTGAAATATACAATTTTGACTCAGGTGTAACAACGCCACGTACCTCTTTTCTTGCATTTTGTGGGTCAATGATAACACCATGATTGAATTAAGAATAACTATTGGAAAATGATAGATGATGCATGGATTTGTGTGCTTGAAATGTATATTGGTTTTTGCTCTACTTTTGATTCCTTGCACAACATTGAGCACCGAGCCATTATCACTTAGTTATTTGTTTACTTAGAGAAAGTTTATGTAATTAAGTGTTTCTTCAGATTTCAATGAATTCTAGAACTTGTTTGATGGTCACTCGAGGCGAAATCCTAGATTGTGCAACATTAGGGAAATGATTTAGGCCATCTTTGGACTGTTTGAGCCTTAATAGCCAACCTTGACTGACATTGATCCTTAGTTACCCCTTTGAGCCTCTATAAGCCTTTTTCTTTGTTAACTCACTAAAAGATTTCCTAACCTTAATTGAATTTTTTTTTCTAAACAGTTTATCCCTTACCTATGAGCATGTAGATCATTCATGATTACATTTTGAGTTATGTTATGGCTTTGGGAAGTTAGAGGAGGTTGGGTTGTGTCATGAGTAATGCAAGTGAGTTTTATTGTGTTTGTAAAAAAAAAAAAGAAAGAAAAAAAAAGCAATCTGTACTTATCTTCCACTAACTTAAACATTGAGGACAATGTGTTGTTTAAGTGTGGGGGAGGGGAAGTGTAGTAAAAAAAAAAACAAAAACAAAAAAAAAGAAAAAAGAGAAAAAAAAGAAGAAAAAAGAAGAAAAAGAGATCTATACCCTTGAGTGTGCTTAAAAAGAATGAAACAACAAAGTCCTACTTGATTCTTGGTGTTGTGCATGTCTACATTAGTGGAGAGTGACTTGAAAATTAGGCCTATGGAGTTCATTTATACACACATATTCACTATTAAATATGATTCATTTTTATGCATAAACTCATCCGGGTTACAAGTGATTAGGTGAGAATGGCTCTACACACACACACTTGAGGAATTGAAGTGAAGCGAAACTAATCTTTGAGATAAAATTCTTGATCAAGTGCATTATTTTGAAGTTTTCCTTAGGTTATAATTAAGTACAATCTTTGAGGCCTATTTGCAAGTTGAAGCATTTGTTTCTCGAGTTTTGTTTTCCTTTCCTTTTGCAAAAACTGGACAGTCATCATCTTCATTATCAAAGATTCAACTCTCCATAACTAGTTTCTCTTCTATCCCTATTTTCATTTATGTTTAAGAACATGTTTATATTGTGTTCCTCTTGGAAAAAATGCTTCTAGAGTATGGGTGGATGATGTTAAACAACCTTCAGTATCATTGTGGAGAACAAGTGCTGATATGGAAACAATAGAAGATGCTAGAGGAAGTTCAGTTGCTTGGCCAACTGAAGCAATCGTCATGATAGATGACTGCTAATCTTGGTAAGTTTTCTATCCCCGGTTGCACTTCATTCTTTATATGTAATTAGTTGTATATAAAAGTGTCTAGAGACTGTTTATGAAAGCAAGGTTCCAAGTTTTAAAATAAAATTCAATCATAATTTTGTTTATAGTAAAATATAATCCTAGTTTTCTTATAATAATTTTGTCCTTTTCTCCAAACTTATTATTCTAAGAATGCCTATTAAGGTATTATTTCTAATGAATTTTTCAAATGTTCTATGCAGTTGATGATAAGAAGTGGATGAAGGTTTATTGCCATAGAGTATCTTTTGGATATAGCCAATGCCATATACATATGACATAGGTCCCATGGGAGTTGAAACAAAGAAGCTATCAAATTTTTTGGAACTCTAGCTTTTGACTAGGATACAAGTTATTACGTTAAGCTCTTTGTTTAGATATCACTCTTTGGGAAAGATGGACTTTGATATGTAAACAAAGTTTAGTTGAATGTTGATTACGCATTTTCAATACTAGATTTATATGTGATGACTTCTACTTGAGCAATTCATGATATATATGAGTACGTGAATGTGCCTAGCTATTATGATTTATAAATATTTAAAAATTATTATGTACATATTGGTAAATAACATAAAATTTATAACTTTTAAGAAATGATACAATATTATCATTGAAATGTCCAATTGTATTAAATCACAAATTTTACAATAACGAAGAATGCTATTAAATAAATTAAAAAAATTATATTATAACATTTTTTAGTGTTATAAGATATATTTTATATATTATGAAGTCATGGATATGGTAGCAATTATAACATTCATATGCAAGTTATGGATTTTATAGCATTCATCAATGTAATGTAAACATTGAAAATTGAAAATAAATTATAGCATTATGAAAATGCTAAGAATTGTATAGCACTCATGAATGTTATGTAAACATTGGAAATTAAAAATAAATGATAGCATTATGAAAATGCTATAATTTTATAGTATTCATGAATGTTATGTAAACATTGAATATTCAAAATAGATTATAGCATTTTGAGAAAGCTATAAATACAACTTATAGATAACATTTTTCAAGTGTTGTTACAGGTATATGAAATGCTATTGTTTTATAGCATTTTTTATGGATGCTATAGAGAAAGCATAGCATGGGCAGTTATAACATTCAGAAAATGCTATGAAAACCGTACAACAGCATTCATGGCATGTTATGAAATCCCATTTTTGTTGTAGTGCAATTTTTTGCTACGATCCCATTTGGTCGCTATATATATCATTCTGCAACCATTTAAATGTGGTAGCTAAAGCTCTTGGGGTTTCTTACCATTTAACGACCAAAATTTTGGTCGCAGAATGAAATTTTCTGCTACAATTCGATATGGTCACTGTATGTGCCATTCTATGAACATTCATTATGGTAGCCAAATCACTTGGGAAAATAGATTTCCTTAACCTTTCAGCAACGAAAATGTTTTCTGCCACCATTTTGATAGGTGTCTATTTATGTATTACTTTCATATCAATTTGTCCATGTTTCTTTGCTATATTCCTTGGTATTTTTATGTTTTTGTGTGGTTTTGATGTTTGTAGGAGTTTTGGAGCAACTTGCACAAAAATAAAGTAAAACCCTTCATTTTCACCTCTGCTAATCAACCAATTTCTCGGAGTTGATTGTATCGATATACAATTAACCGGATAACATGCTATATACCATTGAAAAGCTCTCGAAGTCTATTTTCTGGAGAAATTTACGGTTCACGAATTTATGTAGTGTACCGAAAGTTGTGATAAAAATGGTATGAGAAGTGTATATTTGTAATTCCATATATCACTGTAGCATGTTATTAAATACGGGGCACTATAGCAAGTTACTGTAGCAGAGTATATAAACACATTTTAGGGTTTTATTTTCATAACTTGAAGAGGGGGAAACGACTTGGAGGCTGCAGCTCTGCAATTCTCTCATCTTTTGGAGTTCTTGAAGGAGAAAGAAAACTTGGAAAGAGGAAGAACTACAAATCTAAGGAGATTTGCAAAGGATTTGCTAAGTTTCTTCCTTCCCTTTCATTTTCTGGAATGTTTTTGTATTGTATTGTATTGACTACGTTCTTAAACATGTGTAACTGAATCTGAATTAATTGAGGGTGATTTCAAAGCCCCTGATATGGTTTTTGTAAGTTGATTGTGCAAGAAGTTGTTATCCAATTCTCTAATTAAATTTGCTTGTATTTTCCCATGTCTAATGCTTATGATGCTTGCTGGATTGTATTTCGAATGGCCAACTGAATATAATCTGGTTGTTGTCTATTGCTAGACTAGAAATCTTGATCCGTAATTGTTTGAATTTCTAATCCTTAGTAGCAAAATTGTGATCAGAGATTGCAATTGGAGAATACAACCTAAGTTAAATAATCCGAGCTTGTGTGTTTATTGCTTAGATCAACCTATCTTTCTTATCGTAATGCATCCATTGAATTAAATTTAGAGAGCTTGTTCTAGGTTGTTTAATGGATAGAGATTAAATAAAGAGCCTGTTTTATTTAACAACAAAGTAAGGAAAGATTGGGATAACAGAGCTTGTTGTTATCTACGGTTGATAATTTCAATGGTGTAATTGGATGACAATTCTACAATTAATTCGCAAATCCATATCTTGTGGTAGAGAAGGATCCCTTAACCAGGTTTCTCTCATTGATTTTTCAATCTGTTTAAATTTGTATTGTGTTATTCTTTACTTGCATTAATATTTCATCTAGTTAATCAATCAACAAAACCCTCCTCATTTAGTTTATTGTTGCTTTCGAATAACAAATTCAATTAGAATCAATCCTCGTGGGAACGATATCTTACTCATCACTTTATTACTTGTGCGACTAGTATACTTGCTAGTTTCGAACGCATCAAGTTTTTGGCGCCGTTGCCGGGGATTGATTTTCTAATCAATTTGTTATTCTGTTTTTACTACTGATTCTTGATTGTTATTTCCTGATTGTTTGTGTTTAGGCTTTTATGTCCGAGGGAGAAGCGGATCAACGACTTAAGAGAATTAAGGAGTTTCTCCAATCCTCGAATTTAAGGCTAAATCGGTCAATTTCAACTCCACCTCCAGAATTTGACCTTGCACGACATACTTCCCTCCCATCTTCTTGCAGTTCAATCAAATCTGAATCGGAAGCAATGGCGATGGAAAACGATCAGACTCTTAAGGAGTTAGTGGCTCCAATTATTGATCAACAACCGCGATGCATAAGCACCAATTTTGAGATAGATTTTGAACTTAAATCTGGACTAATTCATGTCTTGCCTACATTTCATGGTTTTGCAGGAGAGGATCCGAACAAACACCTCAAAGAATTTCATGTAGTATGCTCAAGTATGAAGCCAACCGGCGTTTCTGAAGAGCAAATTAAATTGAGAGCCTTCCCATTCTCATTAGCAGATTCGGCAAAAGATTGGCTATACTATCTACCACCAGGTACCATTACCACTTGGAATGAGATGAGTAAACTCTTTTTGGAGAAATACTTTCTAGCCTCGAAAGTTACAAATATTAGAAAAGATATTAGTGGCATTCGACAACACAACGGAGAATCACTTCATGAATATTGGGAAAGATTTAAAAGGTTATGTGCTAGTTGTCCAAACCACCAAATTAGTGATGGACTCCTAATTCAATATTTCTATGAGGGTCTCTTACCAATGGAAAGGAGTATCATTGATGCTGCTAGTGGTGGAGCACTTGTTAATAAAACACCGAACGTTGGCAAGACGTTTGATTAGTGACATGGCAGCGAACTCCCAACAATTCAGCAGTCAATTTGAGCCACAACTACCAAAAAGAGTAAATGAGGTAAGTACTTCAAACATTGAACATCAACTTTCTGAACTTACCACTCTTGTAAAAAAAATGGCTGTAGGACATATGCAGCAATCTTATGCATGTGGAGTATGTTCTGCCATGGACCATCCAACCGACATGTGTCCAACTTTGCAAGAAGGAGATACAGAACAAGCCAATGCCATGGGTGGATTTCCAGGACAACCAAGGCAAAGGTATGACCCTTTCTCCAATACTTACAATGCTGGATGGAGAGATCACCCTAATTTAAGATATGGGAATCATCAACCAATTGCCCCAAATGCCATACCAATCGACCACCAGGTTTCAATCAACCAAGGGTGCAGCAACCATTTCAAGCACAACCACAACCAGCACCACAACCAGCTCCACAAAATTCAGGTATGTCTCTCCAGGATATTGTTAAAGCACTTGCCACTAACACAATGCAATTTTAGCAGGAAACTAGGGCAAGTATCCAAAACCTGGAAAATCAAATGGGACAATTGGCCACTAACATGAGCAAATTTGAGAGTCAAAGCTCAGGAAAATTACCTTCTCAGCCGGTGATCAATCCAAGAGAGAATGCTAGTGCCGTAACTTTGAGAAGTGGGAAGCAATTAGAGATTCCACCAAAGAAATCACAAACTGATGAAGGGGATGACACCACTTCCACCATGAATAAAACATCATCTTCTAAGGTAAATCCGAAAACCCATATTCCTTCATATGTTATCCTCCACCTTTTCCTAGCAGATTTGCAAAATCAAAGAAGGAGGAACAAGAACAGGAAATCCTGGAAACTTTTCGCAAGATCGAGGTGAATATACCACTTCTGGATGCTATCAAGCAAGTACCTCGTTATGCAAAATTTCTGAAGGAGTTATGCACCAACAAGAGAAAGTTGAAAGGAAATGAGAAGGTAAGTGTGGGGGAAAATGTTTCAGCTGTATTGCAAAGAAAAATTCCTCCGAAATGCAAAGATCCAGGTACGTTCACCATTCCATGCACCATTGGTAATACCAAGTTTGAAAGAGCTATGTTAGATTTAGGAGCATCTATTAATGTCATGCTATATTCTATTTATGCTTCTTTGAATCTTAGACCTCTTACGGAAACTGGTATTGTAATTCAACTTGCTGATCGTTCTAATGCATATCCCAAAGGAGTTGTGGAAGATGTGCTTGTGAAGGTGAATCAATTGGTTTTTCCAGCAGACTTCTATGTTCTGGAAATGAAGGATGAGACATCTCCCAATCCAACACCGATTCTTTTGGGGAGGCCATTCTTGAAAACTGCCCGAACGAAGATTGATGTTCATGATGGCACTCTTACCATGGAGTTTGATGGCGAGGTGATTCGTTTCAATATTTTTGAGGCAATGAGGTACCCTAGTGACTTGCATTCTGTTTTTGCAGGGATGTTATTGATTCTTTGGCACAACAACTTTTTGAGTTAACTCGCAAGGATGCATTGGAAGTAGCCATTAGTGAGCACATAGGGGCAGAAAATTCCAGAGAATCGAGGAAGTTGATACAAGTGTCAAAAGAAGTGGAGGAAGCTGTGGCAAGCTTGGATGAGACTATAGCTATCACCACAAATAGGTATGATGTTTCGTACATTGAATTGCCTTTATCTAATGAGAAACTTTTTCCTTCCGTGATGAAAGCACCTGCCTTGGAGCTTAAGCCTCTTCCAGATCATTTGAAACATGTATTCTTGGGTGAGAAAGATACTTTGCCAGTCATAATAGCAAAGGGCCTTGCACCATTACAAGAAAAGAAACTCATCCGAGTGCTTCGAGATCACAAAACAGCCATTGGGTAGACAATCGCTGACATCAAAGGTATTAGCCCAGCCATATGCATGCACCATATCTTATTAGAAGAAGGATCCAAGCCCACTCGAGAAGCACAGCGGAGGTTGAATCCTCCAATGATGGAAGTTGTCAAGAAAGAAATCCAATTTCAGACAGCAAGTGGGTGAGTCCAGTCCAAGTTGTTCCGAAGAAATCTGGTGTTACGGTGGTTAAGAATGACAATAATGAGCTAGTTCTCACTCGTATCCAAACTGGCTGGCGAGTTTGTATTGATTATCGGAAGCTCAATTCAGCAACTCGCAAGGATCACTTTCCTTTGCTATTCATTGATCAAATGCTGGAGAGGTTAGCAGGTCATTCTCACTATTGTTTTCTTAATGGCTATTCAGGATATAATTAGATTGTCATTGCCCCTGAGGATCAAGAGAAAACTACATTCACCTGCCCATTCGGTACATTTGCCTATCGACGCATGCCATTTGGTCTTTGCAATGCCCCAGCCACTTTCCAAAGGTGTATGGTAAGTATTTTCTCTGATTATGTTGAGAATATCATAGAGGTATTTATGGATGACTTTAGTGTTTTTGGTGATTCTTTTGATAAATGCCTGGACAACCTTACCCTTATACTTCAAAGATGTATAGAAACTAACCTTGTTCTAAATTGGGAGAAATGTCTTTTCATGGTAGATCAGGGTATAGTTTTGGGACATGTTATTTCTGCTAAGGGTATAGAGGTGGATAAATCCAAGATAGATCTTATATGTCCTTACCACCTCCCACAAGTGTGCGGGATATTCGTTCGTTTCTTGGTCATGCAAGTTTTTATCGTAGATTCATCAAAGATTTCTCGAAGATAGCATTGCCCCTATGCAGATTATTACAGAATGATGTGGGCTTTGAATTTGATGAGAAATGCAAAGAGGCATTTGAGAAACTGAAGGAACTCTTGACTTCGGCTCCAGTAATCCAATCTCCGAATTGGAATCATCCATTCGAGATCATGTGCGATACAAGGCACTATGCGAGTGCCGTTTTGGGTCAACGAATGCCATTTACTATGCATCTCGGACTTTAAATGATGCTCAACTTAATTATTCTACCACTGAGAAAGAGCTGCTAGCGGTTATTTTTGCTTAGAAAAGTTTCGATCTTATTTGATTGGTACTAAAGTAACCGTTTATTCTGATCATGCAGCTTTGAGGTACTTGCTCACAAAGAAAGATGCAAAACCAAGGCTATCAGGTGGATACTCCTTTTACAGGAATTTGACTTGGAGATCAAAGATAAGAAGGGAAGTGAAAAATTAGTTGCAGACCATCTCAGTTCCTCCCCCCCCCCAACCATCCCTCCCATTGTCCATAATAAGAATGACACTGGCCATTACAAGGAAGTTTTCCAAATGAACAATTGTTGTCTCTAAATGTAGTAGCCCCTTGGTATGCAGATATTGTCAACTACTTAGTTACCAAAAAGCTACACATGACTTGACTCGAGCTCAAAGAGACAAGATCAAGAACATTGCCAAGTATTACATATGGGATGATCCGTACTTATGGAAGCATTGTTCTGACCAAGTGATAAGAAGGTGCATTTCTGAATCTGAATTTAATTCATTTTAACCTTCTGTCATTCTTATGCATGTGGAGGTCACTTCGGGACCAAAAAGAACAGCCCTCAAAGTTCTTGATGTGGATTCTACTGGCCATCATTGTTCAAGATGAAGATCTCTTCTGCCAAAGCTTGTGGACGTTGTCAAAGACAGGTAATTTAAGTACCACAAAAATCAAAATCACAAACCTACTTACTTATTGTCGAGATTTTGATGTGTGGGGGAGTGAGTCATGGGTCCTTTTCCTTCATCTTTTGGTAATGTTTACATTATACTTGCTGTGGATTATGTTTCTAAATGGGTGGAAGTAGGAGCTACGAGAACTAATGATTCTAAAGTTGTTGTAGATTTTGTAAAATCTAACATTTTTGCGAGATTTGAACACCAAGAGCCATGATTAGTGATAGAGGGACACACTTCTGCAACAAATCATTTGAAGCCTTGCTCAAGAAATACAACATCACTCACAAGGTGTCTACTGCATATCATCCACAAACTAGTGGTCAAGTTGAAGTTTCAAATCGAGAAGTCAAGTCCATTCTCGAGAAGACAGTGAATCCAAACAGAAAAGATTGGAGCCTACGACTTAATGATGCACTTTGGGCATACCGGACTGCTTACAAGACACCTATTGGTATGTCTCCGTACAGGTTAGTCTATGGTAAGCTATGTCACCTTCCGGTAGAGCTCGAACACAAAGCATGGTGGGCAGTAAAGCTTTGTAACATGGAGATGGATGCTGCTGGAGAACAAAGGAAGCTTCAACTGCAAGAATTGGAAGAACTTAGAAATGATGCTATGAGAATTCTAGAATTTACAAGGAGAAAACTAAGGCATTTCATGATAAAATGATCTCCAGGAAGAATTTTGAAGTGGGACAGAAAGTTCTTTTATTTCATTCTCGCCTTAAGTTATTTCCAGGTAAATTACGATCTCGATGGGTTGGACCTTTTGTTATTACTAATGTTTTTCCCCATGGTGCAGTGGAAATCAAGTGCTTAAAAACGGATAAAGTATTCAAGGTGAATGGGCACAGGTTGAAGCCTTACTATGAGAATTCATTGATGCAGGACATCGAGGAGGTACCTCTCTACGAGCCAGCTTATCTTGATGGGTGATGGCAAGTAACGTCAGGCTGAGGACGTTAAACCAAGCGCTTATTGGGAGGCACCCCAATGGTTTTGAAACATAAATAAAAAGAGACAAAGAAAAGAAGGTAGTAACAATCAAGTTTTGTGTTTCGAGGAGATTCCTCTCATGGGCTATTATAATTGATCAGGTTTTATCTATCTTTGCCATTTGTCTGATTTGCTTTGTTGTTTGTTTTTGACTTTCATTTGCTCTTGTGTTTATTGTCTTTTATTGTCTCTATTTTCTTTTCTTTTCTTTTATGTTGTTTTTTTTTTTTTTTTTTTTTTTTTTTTATTTTCGTTGTGTTTAAATTTGATTATTCTGTGCTTCCCCTTTTTTTTTTTTTTTTGTTTTTTTGTTTTTTTTTTTTTTTTTTTTTTTTTTTTTTTTTTTTTGTTTTTTTTAGAGTTCAGTTGGCAACAGCTCGAGGAAAACATTCAATACGGGAGTGCAGCCATTGTTGAGGTTTGAAACGTGATAATCTGGAGAAAAACAAACTCATAGCTTATCGGTAATATCTCTCCTCTTTCTCCTCTTAATGGCTGCTGAGATCTTTCTATCCGAATCTTCGTAAATATTCTCTTCACTTCCTCAAAATGCTGTGTAAAATTTATAAAGTACGGATGACTAGACTTTGGCAAGATGATGCTCTTAAATGTCGCCTGCGAAGATCCGATGGCTTATCGAAGCCAAGGTGAGATTGTCCGGTGAACCTGACATTAATCTCGCCAAGAGCTACTACGCCAAGAGGCGAAGAGCAAAAAGGTTACAAGTATGTTATAAATGTGCTAGTTGGAATTGTAACCAGACTTGTCGTTCATTAGGTTTTGTGTCCAGAAATAGAGAGGATAAATTGTCATTTATTAAAAATGGCCTGTGTAATGAGTCACTGGATAATGTTTTATTAAATCTTGAGTCACATTCTTGTGGACTTGTTCAGTGTGAATTGCTTAATCTATGGACACAATTTCGTGATGAATTGCAGTGTTATAGTCTAGGGAATCTGACTAAAATCGACCCTGTTTGCCAGTTTATAAGAAAACTGGATGGGAAGCAAATCCCCGACTCATAGAAGGCGTTTTAGCCGTTACTGGACGTAAAACCAGAGGAAGATGTGAGCCACAATCACAACTACTTGTATATTTGAATGTGTGTTGTTGTTGTCGAATTTTTTTTGTTTCGTTTGATCTGATTATGAATGTTGTTTTTGTGTTGTTGTTGTTTGTTGATTTTGTTTGTTTTAATTTCAAGTTTTCTTTTTGACAAACCATATGACTACCCTATGGCATAAGTACACGTGGGAGACAAGTGTGGAGTTTTTGTCAACCCCCGCCGAAAGTGTATCTCCATTTTCCATGCTTCACGTGGGAGACAAGTGTGTAGGTTTTGTCAAACCTCGCCGAAAGCATATCTCATTTTTTCAAATCTTGGGCGATAAATCTGCATCGAGCAACTCCCACCGAAATTATGTCCCCATGTGTCAAATTTGAGAGTTTTACGTGTGTATATATCCATACTGCATATTTTGAAATGTCATTTCATAACCTGTCTTGCACTTGAATCGCATAATACCTAACGTGCATCATTGTCTTACACAAGTTTAGAGCACTTGTAAAAATGGAGAAAACACCAATTCGGCGATTCAAAAATATATGCGTATTTTGTGGATTGCAATTTGGTAAAGATGGAGAGTTTACAACAGCAGCTCTTGATCTTGGTAGGACATTAGCTGCGAGGGGTATTCATTTGATTTATGGAGGGGGTAGTCTTGGGTTAATGGGGTGTATGTCAACAGCTGCATCCTTGGGAGGAAGTAAAGTTCTTGGCATTATTCCTAAACCATTAGCTGTGCGGATATCATAGGTAACACCATGGGGGAAGAGTTACAGGTCTCTAGCATGCATGAGCGTATTGCACATTTGGTCATTAAATCTGATGCTTTTATAGCTTTGCCCGGTGGTTATGGTACATTAGAGGAGATATTTCAAATCACCTCTTGGACACAGCTAACCATCCATCGGAAACCCATTGGTTTGTTAAATGTCAATAATTTTTTTGATGGTTTGTTGTCTTTTCTTGATCAAGCAGTAGAAAAAAACTTCATTCACAATCGGCGAGGGCAAATCCTGGTACAGTTCAACTGCAGGGGAGTTAATTAACAAATTACAAGCATTCGTCTATTCGCCTGATCCAACAATAGCTCGGATAGATTGGTTTGGAGAAGGCAATAAGAGGCGTAAACTGGATTTAACGCTCCATCTATAATCTCTATCTGCTGGTTTGCTTTGTTTTTGTTTGCTTTCTTTTTATTGTGTTTATTTGAGAGTTTTCATGTTATTTCTTTTGAGCTTTTTCAGGTTATTTCTTTCGTCCCAGGTAATATTTTCTAATCTCGGTTTTAGAGTGGTGGCTTAAAAAGTTCAAGTTCTCTTGAAACGCATTCTGGATCTCTTCAATCCATAATGGCTGAATAGGAGGCTAACTTCTAAACTTTGTAGACCCATTCTAACTAACTTGTTTTTGTTTGCTGACTTGTTGAACTTTGTTATTTTATGAGTGAGTTTAGTTTTGCGTAATTTAGAGTTGTTATGTGTTTTTTTCTTTATCAGTTTTGATTTTAAAAAAAAAACAATTGTGGAAAAACCTGAGAATGGCAGAATATGGGGTTTCCTTAACCCTTGAAACGCATTCTTCCTTAATAACTTTGTAGTTTGTTTATTTCATGTTGTTCGAAGTGTCTTGTTTCTTGTTTTGTTCTTTCTAATAAAGGTATATAGGCTGGAAACCTTAAGTCTGCGGGCTACTGGCCCTAAGGATTGTTGAAATATACAATCTTGACTCAGGTGTAACAACGCCACGTACCTCTTTTCTTGCATTTTGTGGGTCGATGATAAGATAATGATTGAATTAAGAATAACTTTTGGAAAATGATAAATGATGCATGGATCTGTATGCTTGAAATGTTTATTGGTTTTCGCTTTGCCTTTGATTCTTTGTGCAACATTGAGCACTGAGCTATTATCACTGAGTTATTTGTTCACTTAGAGAAAGTTATGTAATTTAAATGTTTCTTCAGATTTCAATGAATTCTAGAACTTGTTTGATGGTCACTCGAGGCGAAATCCTAGACTGTGCAACATTGGGGAAATGATTTAGGCCATCTTTGGACCGTTTGAGCCTAATAGCCAACCTTGACTGAAATTGATCCCTAGTTACCCCTTTGAGCCTCTGTAAGCCTTTTTCTTTGTTAACTCACTAACAGATTTCCTAAACTCAAATGAATTTGCTCCAAATAGTTTATCCCTTACCTATGAGCATGTAGATCATTCACAATTAAATTTTGAGCTATGTTCTGGTTTTGGGAAGTTTGAGGAGGTTGGGATGTGTCATGAGCAATGCAAGTGAGTTCTATTGTGTTTACAAAAAAAAAAAAAAAAGATTGAGTGTTCTAAATAAGTTTGGGGGAGTAACCTGGTGATTTGAAATAAAGTTGTGTTATAAGATTGAGCTCTACATAGTCTTGAATGATTTATGTGTTTGTGGGTGATTTGAGCCAAATTATTATCCTTTATCATACCTTCACCCAAGCCAAACGTTACAAGATTAATAAAGCCCTACTTGATCTTTAGTGTTGTGCTTGTCTACATTAGTGGAGAGTGACTTGAAAAGCAAGCCTATGGAGTTCATTTATACGCACATCTTCACTATTAAATATGATTCATTTTTATGCATAAACTCATCCTGGTTACAAATGATTAGGTGAGAATGGCTCTACACACACACACTGAAGGAATTGAAGTACAGCGAAACTAATCCTTGTAATGAGATTCTTGATCAAGTGCATTATTTTGAAGTTTTCCTTGGGTTATAATTAAGTACAATCTTTGAGGCCTATTTGCAAGATGAAGCATTTGGGTGTTTTAATTTTTTGTTGATTCTGTTTCGGTTTAGTTTTATTTCATATTGTCGTAGTTGCTCGAGGACTAGCAAAGTATAAGTGTGGGGGAATTTGATAAGTGTCTATTTATATATCATTTTCATATCAATTCGTCCATGTTTCTTTGCTATATTCCTTGGTATTTTTATGTTTTTGTGTGGTTTTGATGTGTGTAGGAGTTTTGGAGCAACTTGCACAAAAATGGAGTAAAACCCTTCATTTTCACCTCTTCTAATCAGCCAATTTCTCGGAGTTGATTGTATCAATATACAATTAACCGGATAACATGCTATATACCATTGAAAAGCTCTCGAAGTCTATTTTCTGGAGAAATTTACGGTTCAAGAATTTATGTAGTGTACCGAAAGTTATGATAAAAATGGTATGAGAAGTGTATATTTGTAATTCCACATATCACTGTAGCATGTTATTAAATACGAGACACTGTAGCAAGTTACTGTAGCAGAGTATATAAACAAATTTTAGGGTTTTATTTTGATAACTTGAAGAGGGGAGAACGTGGTGGAGGCTGCAGCTCTGGAATTCTTTCATCTCCTGGAGTTCTTGAAGGAGAAAGGAAGCTTGGAAAGAGGAAGAACTACAATCCAAAGAGAATTACATCAAATTTGCTAAGTTTTTCCCTTCCCTTTCATTTTCTGGAATGTCTCCATGTTGTATTGTATTTACCACGTTCTTAAACATGTGTAACTGAATCTGAATTGGTTGAGGGTGATTTCAAAGCCCCTGATATGGTTTTTGTAAGTTAAGAAGTTTTTATCCAATTCTCTAATTGAATTGCTTGTATTTTCCTATATCTAATGCTTATGATTGCTTGCTGGATTGTATTTCGAATGGCCAACTGAATATAATCTGGTTGTTGTCTATTGCTAGACTAGAAATCTTGATCCGTAATTGTCTTGAATTTCTAATCCTTAGTAGCAAAATTGTGATCAGAGATTGCAATTGGAGAATACAACCTAAGTTAAATAATCCGAGCTTGTGTGTTTATTGCTTAGATCAACCTATCTTTCTTATCGTAATGCATCCATTGAATTAAATTTAGAGAGCTTGTTCTAGGTTGTTTAATGGATAGAGATTAAATAAAGAGCCTGTTTTGTTTAACAACAAAGTAAGGAAAGATTGGGATAACAGAGCTTGTTGTTATCTACGGTTGATAATTTCAATGGTGTAATTGGATGACAATTCTACAATTAATTTGCAAATCCATATCTTGTGGTAGAGAAGGATCCCTTAACCAGGTTTCTCTCATTGATTTTTCAATCTGTTTAAATTTGCATTGTGTTATTCTTTACTTGCATTAATATTTCATCTAGTTAATCAATCAACAAAACCCCCCTCATTTAGTTTATTGTTGCTTTCGAATAACAAATTCAATTAGAATCAATCCTCGTGGGAACGATATCTTACTCATCACTTTATTACTTGTGCGACTAGTATACTTGCTAGTTTCGAACGCATCACATTTTTTTTGGTCGCTATAGATGACATGACATCTAGCTACCACTTCTCTGGTGGCTAAATATGATTTTGGGACAATATCTCTTAACCTTTTCAGCGACCACAATTGGTCGCGAAAAGCTTCTTTCAGCTACGAAACATTCAATGGTCGCTAAAAGATAATTTTCCACCACTTGATTTTTTGCGACTAACGTTGTTTTCGTCGCTGGATAAGGATATGGCAACGAAATATTGGTCGCTGAAAAAAATTTTTACTTCGTCAGCTTTGGCCACGACCTTCAGCTACGAACATATACGTTCGTCGCAGAATCAAACATATTGCTACCAATTTCCATCTGTCGCCGAAAATTTGGTCACTAAAGGGTAGTTTTCTTGTAGTGATAGTCAATCCCAAGGGAATCTTGTGTTATTTTGCTAATCGCTTCTATTTAGAAGCCTTATTTCACAACTAATTTCAACAATGAAAAACAGCAGAATTAGCTCCAGAAGATAATCATTAAATTGCACAAACCAGAAAGTTCCACTAAACATTCCTCGATTGATTGAGTAGTTGTAGATAATGGGATGAAAATAGATTGTGTTTGAATAATTTCGAAGTGATTCAACAGGATTAGCTCAACAGGATTAGTAAATGGGAGATAGATTGTAATATGCAATGTTATATTTTGTTTTTTTTGTTTAACACCAAGAGGATTATTAAATGAATTGATGACTTCCTTACGGCCGAAAACTAAGAATCTTTTTGATAGTTTGAAAATAGGTTTCCAAGAAAATTATCTTACCTATATAAAAATATTTAATATATTCATCTAAGGCCATTGTATTTTCAGGAGCTTATATTAATATATATCTTAATTTTGTGCTAAGTTGACGATATAATAAAAAAGAAACTTCCTTCCTAGGTAATATAGAATGCCAAAGTTTTTCAGATAAAATAATATCTATGTAAAAGTTTTTTATTTAATTAGTTTTAAATAACTGATATATTAATTTCATTGAATACTCTTTATGTTTTGTCGTAATGTTAGATGAAAAATGAAATTTTCAAAGAATTATAAATGTTTTTCACAACAGATATGCTATATATACAACTAATTCAAATAATCAAATGTATACAACATGATCGACAGTATTTTATTGGATTTGTGATTCTTATATGATTTATTATTATTTTTCTCATTTATTATTTCAATTTATTCATCCAACGATGCTTTGCTACATTAGGTTATATGAATAGTTGTTTTAGTTGATTGTATATGTAGAATTACTTTTTTCATAAATCTAAAAAGTCATTAAAGACATCTCCATCAGTGAACTTTATCAATCATTTAGGGATAAAGAAGAGTAATATTGTAAAATCAATAGTTAACATCATTGTAAAATCAATAGTTAACATTTATCAATATTAGTATATTTGGTCAAGTTATTTTCATGTCTCTTTAACAAATGCAATAAAAATATATGTTAAAAATAAAATCCTTACTTGCTTTTAGAAAAGTAAATTGATTTTTTTAATTTATTTACTACTTAACAATTAAATAAAAGGGATTGCGTTAGATTAATCCAATCATTAACATTCAAAGAAAAACATCATTAAACATACTCTCAACATTATTTTTATACGAAGATGATGTGTCATGTGGAGATTAAAGATGCATAGGAATGTACTTTCAATATTATATAGTAAACAAAAAGCACTTGTAAGATCACAAAAATATTTAAAATAATCCCCAAACACATTCTAAGTTGTATTATTACTTTAGGCAAAGGTTGCCTCCTAATATGATAAACAGTCGTCGTAAAATATAGTGAAATTATACTAAGAAAAAGCATATTCCTAGGACAATTCTTATACACAAAATAGCATAGGGATTACTGATTGATTATGCACTGTCCACTTGGCATTTGACAGGATGCACCATTTTATTTCATTGATTAATTAAAAAACTATAAACCTATCGTCATTTCTTCATTTGTTTATTTCTCTTGCCATCTCATGGTAATTCAATACAACCAAGAATTACTACCATACCTAAAAAATTATCAGGTTAATAATGTTGTTTTTGTTTTTATATTTTGAGTTTTTCTTTTCAAAATTTAGTAAGAAAACATTGTTGGTTTTAATTTTTTAAAATTTTGAAAATGATATCTAGTTGGTTTGATATTAATTTGACATGTATATTTCAGAAAATAAATTCTGTATTTGAGAAAAAATTCCTTAAGAGAGATTAGATTATGTCACAAATAAGTTCTTTTTTTTTTTTTTACAACTCCTAGCATATCTATGTTAATGGTATATATTATGTTAAAAAACTATAAACTTACTGTCATCTCTTCGTTTCTTTGTTGCTTTCACCATCTCATCATAATTCATTACAACCAATTTTCAGAAAATGAACTCTGAACTTGAAAACAAAAGAGTCCAACTTATTAACTTTTGGCTAACGTTAACACTTAGCTAAAGAACATGAACATCACATATTGATACAAAGGTGGACACTAGGTTCAACGTAAGCTTTTGCTCTCGTATATAATCTTTTGGTTTGCTTCTGTATTTTCTCACTTTTTCTTTCTAGAACTCTTGTCAAACAGTGTTAATTATGCCAAACTTATATGATAACTTGTTTTTTTACAGATATAATAGTCGATGAACCTGCTTCTAAGCTGAAAGCTTTATTTAACTTCATTGTTCCTGGTCAAAGGTTTAGTAAGGTAAAAAATCGTTAGACTCCACTTTAATTTATTTATATTGAAATTACATGTTATTTGACCTCGGGTAATATTCATATATTGTTTCTTTTTAATGAATTAAGGATGAGAATTTTTGACAACTAATTATAATGTGAATATGGTTTGACTATCGATCAAAATTTTTTTTGGGTTTTTTCTATGAAATAAATTTGTGGGTAATTTTGTTTTTTATGATATTGATTTGGCTTTTTGTTTGTTTGATGTTTAGATCTTCAATATTTTGTTTTTTATCAATAATTTTGTTTGGAAATAGTAAAATTGAGTGAAATAATTTTGAATATTTTATCCAGTTGGATGTTATGAATTTCTTATTGCAGTCATATATGTGATACCCATGAATTGATTGTGATATGCATGACCTAATTATTATGGGCTTGATTGTAGTAAATTTTTTATACTTTTTGATGTATTTTATTGCTGCCCAATAGTTTTTAATATGCAAGTATTGGCTACTATGTAGTGCTGACATGTTTTGTTCTTTTCTTTTTTGTTACGCATGTATCTAAGTTGATGTTAATTTGTTAATTGTTTTTGTTCTAACAAAATAATAAATGAAAAAATAAAGTGATTCTTTTTTAATTTTTCCTCAACTATATGTGTCAGGATTAGAACTTATTGAAACTGCAATGGATAAGTCTTGGATTCAGAGTAGTAGAATTACACCTGAGTATGATAAAGGGGTATAAGATTTTGTCAAGTTTGCTATTGAAAATGTTGAAGATGCCAATGTCATTAGATGCCCATGTTATGAATGTAGGAATTTAGCCTTTCTCCCACCTAAGAGAGTAACCGAACATCTTTTTTTGGCACGGTTTTGATGTGTCTTATAAAGTTTGGAAATGGCATGGAGAAAATGTCCATAGCACACCATCTTGTAATAAAGATATCCCATTTGAGTCGATGGACTATAGTGATGGTAACACAGTAGATATGGTTTTTGATGCTTACAAGGATTATGATAAAGATCCTAGGCCATTTAAAGAGCTATTAGAACAGGCTGAAAAACCTTTGTACCCAGGATGTACAAAATTCACTAAGTTAGGCACTTTGGTGAAATTGTTTAATATAAAAGGTAAATTTGGGTGGTCTGATAATAGTTTTACTGAACTGTTAAGTTTTCTAACAGAGTTGTTGCCTGAAAATAATGAAATTCCAATGTCTATGTATGAGGCAAAAAAGACAATGTCCGCTTTAGGCTTAGAATATGTGAAAATACATGCTTGCCCAAATGATTGCATACTTTATAGAAAAAAGTATGAAGGGCTTTCTGAATGTGTTACTTGTGGCTTATCTAGGTGGAAGAAAAAAGATGGTAGAGTAGACCAATATAGGGTAGGTATTCCTGCAAAAGTTTTATGGTACTTTCCTCCCATTCCTAGATTTAGGCGTATGTTTCAGTCATCGCAAACTGCGAAGGACTTGACCTGGCATGCAAATGAAAGGGTAATTGATGGTAAGCTCCGACATCCGGCTGACTCACCATCATGGAAGCTAATTGATGAGAAATGGCCTGCCTTTGCATCGGATGATAGAAATCTTAGACTTGCCTTATCGGCTGATGGAATTAATCCACACAGCTCTCTTAGTAGCACATATAGTTGCTGGCCAGTTGTTCTTATAACATACAATCTTCCGCTATGGTTGTGTATGAAACGAAAATTTATGATGCTGTCCCTATTGATTTCTGGTCCTCAACAACCAGGAAATGACATTCATGTGTACTTAGCTCCTTTGATAGAAGATTTACAAACTTTATGGGATGTTGGGGTAGATACTTATGATGCCAATAAAAAGGAAATCTTTAATTTAAGGGCTGTGTTACTATGGACAATAAGTGACTTTCCAGCATATGGGAATTTAGCAGGTTGCACTATTAAAGGGTACAATGACTGTACATATTGTGGTGTAGACACACCCAAATGTAGACTGAAACATAGTAGAAAAAATGTATATATCGGCCATCGTCATTGGCTTCCCTATAAGCATGAATTCTGATACCAAACAAAAGCCTTTGACAACACAATAGAGCATAAACTAGCTCCAAAACCTTTGAATGGTGAAGAGATTTTGTTGCTGGTTGAGTCTATCAAAAATAAATGGGGAAAAAGTAACATAAAAGAACGTAAAAGTTCTGACAATGATGATTGCGTGTGGTGGAAGAAAAAATCCATATTCTATAATTTAGAATATTGGAAGTACTTGCTAGTGCGACATTAATTAGATGTTATGCACATTGAAAAAAATGTTTGTGAGAGCATCTATGGAACATTACTGAACATTTCTGGAAAGACCAAAGATGGTCTCACGTCAAGGAAGGATCTTGTGGCTATGAAAATTAGAGACAAATTAGCACCAATAGTACAAGGAAATCGTACCTTTCTTCCTCCAGCTTTTTACACATTGACTAGTGATGAAAAGGCTAGGTTTTGTAAAGCTTTGAAAAGTATCAAGGTTCCTGATGGGTATTCTTCAAACATTAAGAATCTTGTGTCAATGAAAGACTTTAAACTTCAAGGCCTAAAGTCCCATGATTGTCATTTTCTTATGCAACAACTTCTACCTATTGCACTTAGGGTTGTCTTGCCAAAACATGTTAAAGATGTTATCATTAGGTTATGTTTCTTCTTTAATTCCTTGTGTAAAACTGTGATTGATGTGTCGACATTGGATAAACTGGAGATGGACCTCATGGTGACTTTGTGCTTGTTGGAGAAATGTTTCCCCCCATCTTTTTTTGACATTATGGTTCATCTTACTATGCACTTAGTGAGCGAAGTAAGACTATGTGGTCCTGTCTATCTTCGTTGGATGTATCCTTTTGAGAGATACATGAAAACATTAAAAGGTTATGTTCGAAACCGTAACCGTCCTGAGGGTTGTATAGCAGAGAGTTATATTGGGGAGGAAGCATTAGAATTTTGTGCAGAATAAATGTCGAACATGGGTACTGTTGGGCTGCCACCTGGTCATGTGCAAAACTTTTCAATTGACAAGCCATTGTCTGGTGGAAAACTGGTGCAAGTTAATCCAACTTCACTAGTTCAAGCACATTTATACGTGTTGCATCACACACAAGAAGTTGAATCGTACATTAGGTAATCTATTCAGTTTCTTGTAACTAAATGTGAATATTGTTTTGATTACTATAATGTGCCTTTTCTAATCTCACAAATTGAATTTTCTAATCCTTTAGTGAGCACTTGGAATGGCTTAGATCTTGTCATCCACGTCAAAATGATAAATGGTTACAAGAGGAACACAATCGTACCTTTGCTGATTGGTTAACTGATAAGGTTCATCGTCATATAGACAATAAAAGTTACTATTTATTTAACATGCTTGTTGTTGCTTATTAAACAAAGAACAATGCTTACTTACATGTCTTACTTTTTAGGTGTACTCTTTGATAGAAAATGATGTTGCTGTATCACAAGGGCCTCTTCCTTTTGTAGTTAAACAACCAGGATATGAATTAATGGTTTCCACTTTGTAACACAAGATAGAGAGTCAAACCGAGTTACTCAAAATAGTGGAGTCACTATAGTTGCAAAAGCCATGCAGGTTTCTAGTTCTAAAGATAAAGACCCAATAACATGTGACATGACATTTTATGGGGTTATACATGAGATATGGGTTCTTGACTACCATTTGTTAAAAATTCGACTGTTGAAGTGTGATTGGGTTCAAAATAGGACTGGTGTGAAGAAGGATGAACTTGGATTCATCTTAGTGGACTTAAACCGGTTAGGGTATAAATCAGATCCATTTATATTGGCTTCACAAGCCAAACAAGTGTTTTATGTATCTGATCAAACTAATAAAAAGTGGTCAATTGTATGTCATATGCCTAGTAGAGCTGATCCTAAACAAAGAATTGGGGATAATATGTATAATGATGCAATAGAACACCCTCCATTCACCACTGAATTACCAACTAATGATTGTCTACATTCTACTGATGGCGATCAAGCAATCTATGCACGAAATACCAAAGAAGGAATTTGGATTCAAGACTGATATGGCATTTTGTTGGAGTTAGCAGTGAGTAATTATTACAATTATTAACTGATTTATTGTTTAATTGCAATCAAACTTTGGAAATTATGATTGTTGATTGTTTGAAACTGTAACATGTTTGTGAGTTTAGCCTATAGTTTGTGGGCTATCGATTCTTTCTCTTTAATTTATTTTGTAGGTTTCTCATCTATTTTTTTTATGTCTCTTAATTATTTTTTACTTATGTTTTTCAGGGGTACTTAAATGGATAAAGGAAAGGGTATTGCTAATGATGATGAGGATAATTATGAGGACTATTATCGTGATGACCTGCTTGATGATGACTCTGGTCCTAATGTCCCCTCAGATGCTTTAGGCCCAGACTTTAAACAAAATGAAGAAGATGAAGAGGTTGATGTTGAAGGTGCTGATGTTAGTGGTGATGATGTCGAAGGTGCTAACTTGGATGCTCCAGACAGTAGTTATGGGAAAAGAGGTGTAAATAGGGGTGCTAGGCAGAACAAAAAGCTGAAAACGAGGAAAGGAAAGATAGTGGTACAGTATAATGTAATGGGAGTTCCTGCAGGTGATGAGGCCACAGAGCTGGCTAGTTATCTTGGAGTTTTGGCTCGTACTTCAGTTTCAATCCTTATAGATGATTGGCGTAAAGTTAAAATTGAGATGAAAGATCGTTTATGGCAGTGTGTGCAGGTATAAGTAAACATTTTATTGCATTGATCTTTACTTATTTTATTTGCCTATATTTTATACCATGTTATTTGTATATGTTATATACGGTGTGATCTTAGTACTTGCTGGTGACTCTTTTGTCATTTTACTAACTGTCCTTTCTATGTTGTTGACATTGATATTAGGACCGCTTCATTATTCATCCTAACAGTAAGAAGCAAGTGTTACAGTCAATTGGGTTTGCTTTTCGTAACTTTAAGTACATGCTAAGAAGAAAGTATATTGTGCCATTCACACGGGATCGAAGGATACTATATAAACCCCCAATTGATTATCCCCAAATTAAGAAACCTGTTTGGAGAGAGTTTGTAAATAGATATTTATCTAATGACTTTCAAGTGAGTTTCTTCAACTTATGTTTTTTCACTATTCATATCTATTCTAAAAGTACTAAAAACACATGTTTTTATCTTATATAGAAAGTTAGTTGTGCTAATAAGGTAAAGAGGGCCTTAAACAAGTTTAATCATCGACTTAGTCGAAGAGGATACGTTGGATTGATGCAAGATATGGTAAGTAGCTACCATTTTACACCAATTTAATTTTTTTTAATGTAATTTTGTAGTGTACTAATCTAATCTGACCTGTTTATCCACTAGTGCTCAGAAACTGGTCTTTCTGAAGATTTAGTAGACAGGAGTGAACTTTGGAAGAGAGCTCAGAGATTGAAAAATGGTGGCTATGACCCTGAAACTGAACAGATTGTTAACAAAATAGTGAGCAACTTCAATATAGTTAAGTGTTATCATTCAAGTTAATCATTATATTATCACTAATTTATTTATCATGGTGATAGGAAAAGTTGAAAAAAGAGGCTAAAGGAGGCTAGCTAAAGTCAAATGGAAGAAACGACATACTTGCACAATCATTGGGAAGGCTTCCTCGAACTGGTCATATGCAAGGGCTTGGCAAATTTATAACCCTTACAAAGTACTTTCACACCATTCATGCACCTTACTCAGCATGAGAGAGAGGATGAGTTGTATGCTTGGAAGACAGTAATTGAAAGTAAGTTGGAAGAAATCATGAGGGAATTAAAGAAGACACCTCGTCACTCAGATGTAGGAAGTTCCGCCTACCCACCATCTCATGTCCATGCTGATGACGGTTGCAAGGAAGAGGAAGACAAGGATAAACACAAGATGGAGGAAGTTGAACAAAAGGTTGATTGTCTATTTTTGGTCAATTTTAACTTTGGACTTATATCAATAAAGTGTTGTTGTTTCAAATACAACTATAGATATACCGCTACATTTTATAATTATGTATATTTTGTTAGTTGATGGCTTTTATTTCTTGAACCACTAATTTAATTTTGGATAATAACTGAGTTGGCATTGATATTGTATTTTACAGGAGCCAAATAATTCGGAAAACTTAGAGGGAAAGAAGAAAAATTCCTCACCTAAGAAAACAGTGGCAAACATCGAAGGACTTGAGGTGAAAGATGATAGTACACCTAGGAAAAAAAGAGGGACAGCAAGAAACACTGCCACGATCCCAAGAAAAAGTCCAAGACTCAACCCTCACTTATGTGTGGATATTGCAAATCAGAGGGGGAAAACTAAACTTGGAAGTACCGAAAAGCAACTTTTGGTGGAGGAAGTTGAAAAAAAGGTTAATTGTCTATTTTGGTCAATTTTAACTTTGGGCTTATATCAATAAAGCGTTGTTGTTACAAATACAATTATATATATATTGCTACATTTTATAATTATGTATAGTTTGCTAGTTGGTGGCTTTTATTTCTTGAACCACTAATTTAATTTTGGATAATAATGGAGTTGCTATTGATATTCTATTTTACAGGAGCCAAATAATTTGGGAAACTCAGATGGAAAGAAGAAAAATTTCTCACATGAGAAAACAGCAACAAATGTGGAAGGACATGAGGAAAAAGACTGCACTACACCTATAAAAAAAAGAGGGACAACAAGAAACATAACTGCAATCCCAAGAATAAGTCCAAGACTAAACCCTGACTTATGTGTGGATCTTGCAAATCAGAGGTGGAAAACTAAGCTTGGAAGTACCAAAAGGCAACTTTTTCAGGAGGAAGTTAAATTGGCTGATGGTTTATGGGAGGTTGCACCTGAAAGTCCTGAAACAAGGGCTGCAAATTTTAAAAGAAACGAAAACAAAAAAGGTGTAGTGCAGCAAGTGCCAAGGAACACTAGGCATACAGCGGCAGCACACCAGAACAGTCATCCAATGCTGCAACTCTTTGGCAAATTGTGTGACACATACTTGCCTTCAGATAGTTGGATTCCATACATGCTTGCTGATGATGTATTTCATATACAAGGCATTACTGCTCATATTGGGAAGACAGAGTGCAAGGCATTACTGACGATGTAAGTGATAGGAGTTAACACTATTGAAGTATATATTGCGTAAGAGATTTTAATTAACAAGCCGCTTAAAATGTTTTATATGATATTGCGATGCTTGTCTCATAATAAATTAGTTTGGTATTTTGTCTCAATTTTTTCAGGTTTTTATATAACTCCTTCGTACAAAATAGAAGAGGAAAGACACAATTTGGGTTCGTATGTCCAGCCATGGTATCACCCAAACCTGGGCAACCACCAGAAACTAGTCGTCCTGATAGAGTAGAGGGTGTATGCAAGCGCTTGAAAAAAGCTACTAAAGGAGAATTCATACTTATGCCATACAATCCCAGGTCTAAATATTTAACTTCTAATTAAGTGTTATCAATTTTCATTCATTTTAGCATGTCTATCATACCTTATACCTTTTTTTTTTATGCCTTCTTCTATTTTAGCTTCCACTGGGTTTTAGTTGTGTTTGATGTGTTGCGAAAAGAAGTGTTTTATTTGGATCCTAAGGGGTACGATGATCCTGATCGTGATTTAGAACAATTAATTAAAACGTATGTATCCTTTTTCATTTAATTAATACCATTTATATTTTTATTTTCTTCAACATTCTTCAGATAATTAACTACTGCTGTATTTCATACAGCACCATGACGCTGTTCACGGCAGAGGTTAGCAAGGAAAGATGGAATTATAGTTCTAAGATGAGATTTGTGAAGGTAAAACATATTACCTTAAATTAATGTTGCATGGCTATTATTGTAGGCCTAAAACAAATTAGATTTTTTATTATCATTTTGGTTTTTAACTGTAATAGGCCCCGCAACAACCTGGATCCGTGGAATGTGGCTATTATGTCTTGAGATACATGAAGGACATTATAGCAGACATTAGTTTTCTGATGAACAATGTAAATTACTCATGAATATAATATCATAAGTTTGGTTTTTACATACATATGGCATTGTTCTGGAAGTTTTATAATGGTTGATTTTGTGGTTATCAGTTCAATGGAAAGACTGCATACACTCAAGTCAAAATAGATGAGGTTCGTTTAGAATGGGCTAACCATTGTTCTGAAATCATTATTGCATCAACAAAATGGTTAGTATAAATGTGATCAACCTTGTTATTGCTTCTTATGTTTTATAATTAGTCAAATTTTAAGTTGCAATGTGAAATTGTAATTGTTGCGATACATCTAAAACTTGGAGTCTTACTTTAATAGACAATTCTTTTTAGTAATATTCTTGGGTATTTTCATTTGTGTGTGTTGCGCAGATTTGAGTTATTGTTGGACTTGGGAGTTTTGTTGGGTGTTTTGCTGAGAATGTGAGGAGTTTTGCTAAGAATGGGAGGAGTTTTGCTGCGTATGGGAAGAGTTTTGGAAGGAGTTCATATGGAAATTTTGCTGATGATATTAGGAGGAGTTTTGTTGGGTATGGGAAGAATTTTGGGAGGAGTTTGGCTGACAATTTGCTGATGATATAAGGAGGAGTTTTGCTGCGTATGGGAAGAGTTTTGGGAGGATTTTAGCTGATGACATTAGAAGGAGTTTTGCTGGGTTTGGGAAGAGTTTTGGGAGGAGTTTGGCTGACAATTTTGCTGATGATATTAGGACTTTTGCTGGGTATTAGTTGACAATGAAAGAATATGTATGCTGTTGATTTTGCTAACGAAACAGAAGGAATTTTTGTTGGCTTCACTAATCAAATTAATATAAAACATTTGCTCTTGCGTCCTGGTTTGCTGTAATTTGCCTTATGAACTCCAAATTGAATTTGGTGGGCTGAATTTGTTGTTATTTTGGATTTGAATTATAGTCATATTTTGTTGTTGATAGAATGGTTTAACTTACGTATGGGTAATGATATTCTTGATCTATGGAATTTGCTCTCTATATTGTTATGTGGATGTCATTAATATAAAATGGTTTTGGACTCAATTGGATGTGCACTTTAATTTTAGTTCATATTGAATTTGTAAATGAATTCAAATTGCAAGAATGAATAAATTAAATAAAAAAAATCAATTCTATGCAACTAGATTTAAATATTGTGATAGAAGATTCCAATCATATATTTTGTCACAAACAACAAACAACATCAAGTACCCACCAAAAAGTAACCAATAATTTTGGCGCCAAAATTGTTCTGCCAAAATTAAATTGGAATAAAAAAACATTTTTCCCGCCAAAAGTTTTAAACTACAAAATAATTTCCCGCCAAAATTTTTTTACCTAGTGTGACAGACATATGACAGGTAAAAACTATCATACAATTATAAAATTAATTACCTAGTGTGACAGACGTATGACATGTAAAAACTATCACAAAGTTGATGATAGACTTTTTCTCTATCATGAATGAGTGACAGTGATATAGATGACTGTTTGATTCTCTATCATCCACCCCCGTTTATGACCGTTTGCTTCTGTCATCTATTCCTATTTTTCTTGTAGTGGTTAAACAAATAGCCCCTAAAAATGTTAGAAATAAGCTAAAGTGCTTGTGATGGAAGAAAATTAACATACTTCAAATTATAGAGAGGCTCAAAAATAAAATTTCAACAACCGATTTCAAGAGTATAGAATACTATGTAACTATTATAGTCACACTCATACTGGATAATCATGAATGCTAAGAGAAATTGAAGCTAACAAAAATCTTAGTTTGTAGACTTCAGTCCAATAAATTGTTTGGTGATAGAGCACCTGGATGGATCACCTTCTCATTTATGAAATTCTAGAGGTGGTCAGAGTTCCATTCTAATGGCCCATGACCTTTTTAAATTAAAGAAGTTGTTGGCCCAAGTTTGAAATTGATAAATTGCGCATTGGAACTTAGAATCTACCCAATCCAAAACCCAATTTATTTTTTTCATTTTTTCATGCATTTATATTAGGAGTCAATTAGAAAAAAATTAGAAACAAAAAGAAAAGGAAGGTAGAGAGGGAGAGAAGTGATCAGAAGGAGGAAGAAAAGCTCGAGAGGTGGAAATTTTTCTTGGTTTTGGAGGGCTTTTTGAGTTAATTCATCCACCTCCTAGTTAAATTAATTGCATATTTTGATTTCTACCTTTAGATATGCATTAGAGGGATTGACATTTGGGAAATTGTCTAGAGAGAAAAAGGAGATTTCTTTACTTATTTAGGCTTGAATTTCTTGTATTTTGATGGAAATTAGATACTTTCTTATTGAATTAGGAGAATTAGTATGTAGTTGGTGTAATTTAGAATAAACCCATTTACCGGAAAATTTTCTAATTTATATTTTTTACAAATATTCCTTAGATTTGTATTGTTATGGAAAATTAGTGAAGTTGCTAGCCAGTTTTAACTCCTGGAAGCACCAAGTGATGGATTTTCAATTTTCGTGTTATTTTACTAAGATTCTAGTAAGTGGGAAATTTTGGGGTTTTGTCCGGATATGTTATTTAGTGTTATCGAAGAGTTTTACTTCGCTTTTGCCTTAGGTGAGACTGCAGTTTCAAGTCTAGATCTTAATCCGATCGAGGAAGGGGTTGCCACACAAGTTGCTCTACAAGATTATGGTTGAAAAAATGTGTTTTCACAAAGATTTGAATTATAAATAATAAATTTCTATTTTTATACATGTTAGCAAAGCTTTATTGTGTTGAGTAAAGCCATTTTCCTTTATTTAACTATAAAGTATATTTTATAGTTTACCAAATGTTATCTATTTTGTTTATTAGAAAGAACTGTTTAATATTTTAGGGATTTAAAATTAAAGCAAGTTTCCTAAATTATGTCTAAAATAATTGATTTTATGTTTTACTAAGCTGGTACCCAATTCATCCAGTTAGTAGATATATAGAAGTCTTTGGGACCTGTTTATATGCACATAAAGGCTTTAGGCCTTGTGATCTAGGCGCTTAGCCCTTTGGGGGTAGCTCTGCGCATGCCTATGACCATTATAGTGATTAGCTTGGCCTAAGCGATCCTAGCCCCGCTAGATCATGATCAGCCAGATTATTTTGGATACTTGATGAGTAAAACTATGATGATTTAGAAATTAAAATGTGAAACGGTTTTCATGAGATTTAGAAGCTTAACTCATTTATCATATTTGAATGTTAAACGCAAGCAGAAATATTTAGAAGATTTTTATATTAACCTTTAGATTATGTGAAAGGTATATAAATGATTTAAAGACTTGTTTCCTTGTTTTGTATCCTTTTTAAATAGTTTCTTAAACAATGTTAGTAAAGCAAAATTTTAATTATTTATTGTTATGACGTATTATTTTATTTTATGTAAAATTTTAATTATTTTAATGACCCTACCCCAGTCATCGAGGTTATACTCACCCTTTTTTGTTCTTTTCAAAACCTCTTTCCCCCCTCAAGAGATTACAATGTTAAGTCGGAGCGCCACTAGCTGCTTGAGGTTGGTTGCTTGATGATGCTTTGATAGCTTCTTTTTGATATTTTGTTTCATTATTTTGGATTATCTTTTGTATATGTATTTTTTTGATACTATATATACATCAAGGATTTTCTTTTAATTTCCTCTTAAAACTTTTTGCTTACTTATCATATATAAGTTTTTGAGGAAACTTGCATTAAAATCCTGGTTATAAATTTTTGAATTGTAAATTAATTATATTTGAGGCTAGAGGCCATGGTTTGCTATGTTGGTTATTTGGGAAACAAATGTTTTAGTAGAGGACCTAAGTTCCCACAAGCAAGTTAATAGTTACATAAATATTTTGGAAGTGTTGAATTTTGTGTGCTTGGCAAGGAGCTTAGTCCAAATGGCAGGGGAGACTCTGCCAAATTTTCTTAAAATGATATATTTTAATAAGTTATTTTTCTTAGCACAGTTTTAGGCACAATTCGCTCATATTAGCTAGGGGCGGGTTGTGTCAACTTGGTATCAGAGCATGGTTTTCAAGATTTTGTTAATTCTCTTTTGTTTGCATATGCATGGTTTTGTAATGATAAAAGAAGCATTGTATTTTGTAGGCATCATCATGAGCCAACATACAGGCAGGCCTTGCACCAGAGCCATGGGTGGACTAAACCAAACTATAAATCCTCCACCATCACCACCACCTGAAGGTAGGGGGAAAAATGAATGTAACCATGGAAATGAAAAATAGTCAAATATGGGAGGGAAGGAATCGCTATGATCCTCTTATCATTATACACTTAGTAGGTGCACTTGCCTAACTTGTTGCCACTGTTACTCAAAATCAAGGCCATGTTAGAGAAAAGAACACTATTGAGTGAGTTAGGATGTTGGTTGGTCAAAGCTTTGATGGTAATGTTGATCCTTCTAGTGCAGAGGCTAGGCTGGGCAAGATAGAGCATATCTTTCGGGTTATGGGGCGTAATGATGAGCAAAAATTACTTTTTGCTACATTTTTGCTTGAGGGTAGAGCATATCACCGGTGGAAGTCAGTTTAATGCTGTTGTCCATCACATGAAGTTATTACTTGGGCTATGTTAAAAAAGGAGTTATTTGATCACTACTTTCCTGATGTGTTTAGAGACATCAAGCGTAGTGGGTTTTTTAGGTTGGTTCAAGGGTTTAGATCGTGGAGGCATATAAGAAGAAATTTCTAGAACTCTCCATATTTGCTCCTTCTATTGTGGCTGATAAGGAGGAAAGGTACAAAAAGTTTGAAGAAGGATTGTGTAGAGAAATCAGAGTTGTAATGCTGCTAATAGTTATGGTGAGTTTGGCAAGTTAGTACAAGCTGCTATGAAAGTTAAAAGGGATTTCGGGGATGCTAACCAAGTTGACTCAAGCCATAAGCATAATCAGAGTTGGCCAGTTGATAGTGGTAGCCGTAGACCAAGTAAGAAAGGGGATAACTATTCAGCTTATTTTGATAGTTACAAGAGTATTAAGAGATAGGGTCCACCAGAGGGGCAAAGACAGAGTTCTGATCAGGGATCAATGCAATAATCTATGGGAAATAATTCTAGTAATCATAGGTTTGGTAGAAAGGGGAACAAATAACATGATGACCAATCCAGAATAACTTCATATCCATTATGTGAGACTTGTGGCAAGCTTCGTAAGGGAGAGTGTCAATTTGGTTAACCTGGGTGTTATCATTATGGTCAGAAAGGGCATATTAATAAATTTTGTCTAACTTTAACTCAGGGTAGCAGTATCATTCAGAAAGCTAGTGGACTTGGGAGGCTTTAAGTAGGTACATCTACTTCTTCAGTTAGAAACCAGATTAATACACTAAGAAACAGTAATAATCAATAGGGTAGTTAGCCAGCTTGACTGTCACGAGTCTTTGCCATTGCTCAACAGTAGGCACAAGCCACACCAGAGGTGGTTGCTGGTACATTGACTATCTTTGGTTGTGCAGCTCGCATTTTGATTGATCCTGGACTTACACATTCCTTTTTTTCTTTTATGTTTGTTATACATTCTGATAGAGATTTGAAACCGTTAGTGTACTTTAGCAGTAGCAACACCTATTGGGAATTCCATCTTGGTAGGAAATGTCCAAGTGATTGACACTTCAGTGGTTGAAGCAAAGATAGAAGTAATTTTATAGTGCAAGATTTCCGTGATATGTTACCAGAAGACTTACTTGGATTACTGCCAGATAGGGAGTTTGAATTCACAATCGACTTAGCTCTGGGCACCACTCTTATTTCTATGGCACCCATACAGGATGGCTCCAGTAGAATTAAGAGAATTAAAAGTTTAGTTGCAAGAGTTGGTTGATAAGGGGTTTATGAGATCTAGTGTTTCACCATGGGGAGCACCAATCTTGTTTGTTAAAAAGAAGGATGGAACAATGCTGTTATGCATAGATTATCGATAATTGAACAAGGTGACCATTTGTAACAAGTATCCTCTCCCTCATTGTGAATGAGGCTTTCATCCTACCAAAGCATTTTTTATCATGACACTATGTCAAAGTCTCTTTCAAGACTTAAGAGAACACAAACGAGCCATGGGCATGTCTGGAGTAACAGAGTCGTCACCTAATTATTCAATTGGAAATGAATAGGGCAATCCAATCCCTCGCTTCGGGACCTAAACTACTCTTATCCCTTCGAAGATTGCTTCGAGAAGTTACGTACAAGTTATTTGACTCACCTGGATCAAAATTCGGTCTCCACTAGGGTATACCAAATTAAAATACCATATATTGATATACAGTCCACTTAAATGGTTTATTTGATGCACACATTTTAATTTTTCACTACAAGAAAAATGCTCATATTTGGCAATTTTTGGCCGCCAAATATATATATATTTGACGGTCTTGAAAGCGCCACTAATGGCACCGCTAAATATAGTCAATTTGACAGTTGGTCAACTTGCCAAATATGCACCTGAGGCCACCAAGTATAAATAGTTTTAAAAATAAAAAAAAATATATACTTAGCAGTTTTTGGCCGCCAAGTATAAATAGTTTTAAAAATTAAAAATATATATATATACTTTGCAGTTTTTAGCAGCCAAATATTTAAAAGATAACTATTTAAGGAATTATACTGGACACAAAGATCATCAATTTATGATGCTAATGCCACCGGAAAATTCAGGCTTGAAAGAAAGAATGCAATATTTTAATACATCACAGACCATCAACACCATCAAGACAACACTAATGATAACACTAAGACCAGGTTCAGTAAGGACGATGTCAGAAGCACTACGAGCTGCATCAGTTGCATCAGCAACAACTATCCTAATATCAGCCTTCTTAAGAGTAGGAGCATCATTCACTCGATCACCAGTCATCCCACAGATATGTTTCCTAGCTTGCAAACGTTTTACAATCTCATATTCGTGTTCTTCACCAATAAAGATAGATATCAAGTCAATCAATGTCAGGCCAACTAAGAGCTAAGTCTGGAAACTTAACCGTAACAAGAAAACTTTGACATTAAGCGTACGTCAAATGCAAACAATTAGTACAAAAATAATAAAGAAAAGTAAAATGTTGAAGTAAAATTAAAGAAAAAAGTACGAGGGAAGACTCCAGCAAAGCCATCAGCTTTTTCTATTGGTTCATCAATTGGTAAAGCGGTAATAGACTCATCTTTGTCTTGTCGTAGCAAAGTAGATGCAGGATACATATTGGTTCCCGTTCCCAAATGATGTCCAGTTTCCTTTCCCATTACCAATTGATCTCCTGAAAGACTCGCAAGGTTAAGCAACACAAACATACCACCACTCAAAGATAAAGTCACAATATTTTGCAATAGGATAGCTAAACTTTGCAAATCGACGAAGGTGAAATTTGAGAATGTGATTAAATATTATGGATCCAACTATCAAAGTGGCTAGGACAAAATGGTAGCTCATAGATTCCACAAGTTACCTAGTTTCCCAAAATTATTTTGAACAAACACTGAACTCCAAGAAGATCAACATGAAAAGAATAAAGCCATTATTGCAGTCTTCAGCATGTTTAATTCAAAGAATAGATTCATCATTTCGCAAAGCAACATAAGCATAAAGAGTTAAAGAATTCTACTTATTCTAAGGCATGTCAAACAACACTCATGGACATGGATTTTTGTAAACTTAGCAAAACATGCACTATGTTATTACCATCATTTTGTTTCACTAGGCAGTAATACAGCACCCATTCAATCATACAATAGAACTCATCGGTAATCATCTTAACATTTACTCCAAGATTCAAAGCCCTCTTTATGGTCTCCGTACTATCATGCCTAGGTGGATCAAAGAGAAGCATTAGACCAATAAATTACCATGCGCCTTCAGGACTTTCTTTTCTTCCTTCAGGAACTTCCTGCATTCATGGATGAAATAGAACTTAGTAACAATAATATAAAAATTGAAGAGTAATAACTAAACATTAAATGTTAATCAAGGTTAGAAATGAAAGAGAATTGAATCACCTGATAGGGCACAGCAAGAGCTCGTAGGCCTTGCTCTGCAAACTTATCTATCACAACATGAACTCTTCGCTCAATGTCTGATTTGTTGTGTGCAAGACTTAGAATCTAATAATCATCTACTCCTTTTGCAAAAACCTGAGACAATGACAAACTAAGTAATTAGAATCCACAAGCATGAAAAAGAAAATTGGCAAGCAACAGCACAATAGCCACCAACCTCAATAAGATTTTTGTCAACAGTAAGCTTGTTCAGTGTCAGTGTTCCAGTCTTATCACTGCAAAGCACATCCATGCCTGCCATCTCTTCAATTGCAATCATTATCTTAGTGATAGATCCCTGCAATTACCATTCATATGTTCCATTACTATATCCAAGAAAAAAACAATATCAATTGAAACATCTCTAGAAACCTAACCAACCCGCTGAGATAACCTATGAGAACCAATAGCCATTGTGACTGATAGAATAGTTGGCATGGCAATTGGAATTCCACCGATGAGAAGTACAAGAAGATTGTATTTGGACCTCAGTTGAGGTGATAATAAATATAAAGAGTTATTAAGAAGAAATTTTAGCACCTGGCTAGGAAAATCTTTACTTGTAGCTAATTATAATGTACATCTCTTTAGACGGTAAAATCCCTCTGAAGAAGTTTTTGGATCCTTTAAAAATTGCTTTCAGTGGAATCGTATGACGAATTTAAGACTTATTTTAGCTCCAGTGATTACTAACAGAAGTGCACTTTAACGCTCTTGTACCTTCTTAACGTGAATGTTAAGTCACTGAAAGGTAACTTTACCAAATTAATATTTAATCAAAAAGTTAAATTTGTAAAGTAAAGTACAATCCATGTAGATTTAAAGCTCTACTTTTTATTAATCAATAATATTTTACTGTGTCAAAAACATTAACAGTGTAAAGCGAAGCGAACCAATAGGGCTAATAAGGGACCTTAACTAACGAAGAGGAGAGGAAACTTTCACAGAATCTTAGACCAAATCATGATCAGAAGACAAACAATTACTGGGACAATCATGAACACGAAATGCATGGGTGGATGATTACCGGCTAAAAATGACTTAAGATGCAACATTAAATCATGCATGGATATGTTCAATGATGCAATTAAGTACAATACTTAAATTAAAACTCATATTTTGACCACACACCCACCAAGCTACCTCTTTTTCTAGGCCAAACATAGTCGATAACATTATGTCTTCATCAATCATTCGGTCTAATTTTGTCCAGTACATCAAATCAATCGGCCCACAAATGGTCAAAAGAGTAAAGAAAAGGCAATTATATGTAGAATGACAATCATGCTGTAGTGGCCAAATTTGCTTAGATTGTGTTTGGATTGATGAGAAGAAGTGAAGAACCTATACAGATGCGAAGAAGAATAACAAGTCCAGCTGTCCAGGCACTTCGCTGTTCTCCCTGCCTCTACTCACGTCATGGAGGATGAAGAGCTGACGAAGGAGGGGGTGGAGGATGATGAGGGGAGTCACAGAGGATGAAGAGCTGATGACGGAGGAGGTGGAGGATGATGAGGGAAGTTACGGAGGATGAGAACCGAACAAAGGTGAATCCGTGGAGCCGCGAAGGAGGATGGGTTTGTTGTCAGGTTAAATTTTGATAAGGGATTGAGATTGATTTTAGGGTTGAATGTTAAAGATGTATTTATATTTGTATTCTGGTGTTGCAAGGTCTATGGTAAGAAGTGTTAAGAACAAGTCACACTGCGACACATGTCCAAAAATTTTTAATATATTAAAATTTTCTTTATATAGTTTAGTAAGTTACATGAATTTTTAATATATTAAAATTTTTCATAATCACCCCTAAAAATTACTTCTAGGTATTTAAACTTTATTTGTTTTCATATATATCCTATTTACTTGTTAATTACTTGTCACTACCTAAAAATGTGAGAAATATGTAATATAGTCAAAACAATGAGTGACAAGTATGAAGAAAATTTGGGTTTGACTTTCATATTAATGTTATAGTTATCACTTTTTTAAAAGAACGTCAAATAAAAAAAATACAAAGTGAAAAATATGTGAAAATTTCTTGTAGTGTTATCTTCTTTAAGCAAATAAGGTGACTATTCAATCAAAGCAATAGCATTTTCATATATAGAAAGAGGGAGGAGAATAGATTACATTTTCCTTGGAAACATGGGGGGAGGGGAAGAGGATTGCAACAATTGTTATTCAATAATAAAGTAAATTCTACTTCTAACACTTCGTATTCATACATTCAATCTATAAGAATCATAGAACATTCATTACATCTTCAATATGATCAATTATTGTGAGATTCGACAAATAAGAAATTTCTCACCACTTTATGTGAGTCTATTCCATGTTTATCAAATCTCTACATGTATACTCATACATACATCTATCATTCTTAGTGATGGTCCCTTACCGTTAATATGAGTCCACCACCACTTCATGGCATTATTCTAATCATGCTTCTAATCATAGTATATTCATACATTCATTCATATTTATCAACTAAAAATTCATGACAAATCCATAATCTAGTATCATGACACTCTAGCCTAGATTTGATAATTCTATTATAGCATTCTAGCCTATTGAATTTCTAGCATAATTCATATTAATTCATAATATCATGGTATTTCTAGCTAAATATCGTTATCATGGCATATTCTAGCCTAAGTCAAATAATTGCAATCAATCAAAGCTATTCTAGCTTAATCAAAGCATTTAAGGGGCAATATGGTAATTCTTATGTATTTTATGCTATTTCTTAGGATGCTTCAAAACAATTATAAATTCTCCTAATCATGTTTCTAATCATGTGCTCTTAAGCATAATTCTAAGTATTCGTAAAGAAAATTAAATTCCTAAACATGATTCTAATAAAGAAGGGATAGCAAACTTACCTCGACACGCTTATCCATCTCATAACACAAACAAGAGGGTTAAACAATTCATAAAACCCTAAACATGCTCCTAAGGATGAAATTAAACCCTAAACATACTTATTCTAAGCAAGAAAAGTAAACAAGAAAATAGAGGAGAGAAGAGAGGATTGCTCTTAAGATGTACCTTTTCCGAGGTTAGAGCAATAGAATGTCTAAAAACTTTGAATTGGAAAAGACTTCTTGAATTCTTGAGCGTGTCTTTGAAAGAGACGAGATGATTATATTCGATAATCAATGTCTCTTAAAAGTAAGGAGAGGGGGTGTTTATATAGTGGAGGGTTAGAGTTGAAAAAGGAAGCAAATAAACAAATATGGAAGCTTCATAATGAAAAATTCCAAATTTAGGGGACCAACCACCGAGCGACTGTCACTCAATTACTGAGCAGTTGTCTGACCGCTGGCCAGCTATTGGTCAATAACTGGGTTGCTGTTCTGCCTCAAACCCTTCTATTTTTAGCACTTTGTAGTGTAGTCCTTTCTGACCTTTGTTTGTTCGGTTATGCATATCTTTTCGAGTTCAACTTCGATTTATAATCTGTAAATTAATTTCTATGAAAACTAGACATCTGTAGCTTCGTAATGGTATATGATTCATCATTAGATTCCTCCTGGATTAATTTTTGTGATTTTTCAAAAACACATGTCAATTCTTAAGACCTTTCATTGATTCCCTCTCAACTTTCCTTTCTTGGCCTCCAAGGGTATTTTGGTCATTTTTACTACTCAACGTTCATCTTCATTTCATCATCGAGCCTAAAAAATTTAGTGTCTACATCTTGCCCCCTACTTTGGAGAAGTTTGCAAGACATAAAAATTGATAAAGTACTCTTGCTTCGTCTTTCTTTCTTCCATCTCGACATCTTCGCCTTCGTCTTCATTCTAGCAAACTCCTTATCATCTCTTCTTCTTCTATCCTTACAAAAAGATGCACCCATTCAAGGGTTGAAGGGCCCACTACTCATTCAAGGGCTAATATGCCCATCTAAGGTCTGAGGTGCCCATTCAAGGGCGAATGTGCCCGTCTAAAGGCTAAAGTGCCCATCTAAGGGCTAAGGTGCCCATTCAAGGGCAAATGAAAGCATCTTTATGATGCTATGGCAAAACACTCCTCAATGCACCTATTTCTTAGGGTTTCCAACACTCTTCAATGCACCTACTTCCTAGGGTTTAATGAAACTCTTCAGTGCACCTATTCTAAGGGCTTAAAAACTAATATGTGTACCTACTTCTTAGGGTTTTCAACACTCTTTAATGTGCCTTTTATTAGGGCTTGTGCCTTTTCTAAGGCTTAAAACACTCTTAAGTGCACCTACTTCTTAGGGTTTTCAACACTCTTCACGGCATCTCTACTTAGAGCTTTTGCCTATTCTAGGGGCTTAAAGCACTCTTAAGTGCACTTACTTCTTAGGGTTTCCTTCTAATGCATGCCCATTAGGTAAACTCCTATCATGCACTACTTCATAGTCTTTAGACCTTCCCATTCTTCATGCCTTCAGCTGAGTATTCTTCATACCTTCTTTGATCTCCTCAGACTTTACATTTATTGGGATTTAAGCCCTTCTTTTGAATATTCTTCATGGTTCTTTGATCTTTTTTCATCTTTATATTCAACGGGTTTTATGCCTGAGTATTCTTAATTCTATTTCTGGTCCGCTAGGGAAATTCTTGATTTGTCATGTTCTAACATTCTTCAATCTCGACTTTTTTAACATTCATCATTCTCTTGACTGGGGAGTTCTTGTCACGTTATTGATTCTTTGGCTCACTAAGGATTCTTCCATTGTCTTTGCAAGTTCTTGCAAAATTCAAACATTTCTTGATGATGTAAAATCAATTACAATTTTTACCTTGTTTGTTACGGTCTTTAACAAATTGTTTTCTTGTATCTGAAGGAATTCTTCCATGTGATTCCGGTTGAAGATTCTATCGATTGGTTTTACTCTTCTTTCCTTGTGAATTGCTAAACTATTGTCATGGCCAGGTGCTTGTCACCAGTTTTGTTTGAAAATTCCTTTGGTGTCTTAGGGTCAATGCAAAGTCTTTTTTTTTTCTCTTTTCTTTTCTCTCTTTTTCTCTTTCCTCTCTTTTTCCTCTCTCTTTTCTCTCGCTTTTTCTCTCTTCTTTCTTTTTTCCTCTCTTTTCCTCTCTTTTTCTTTCTTTTTCCTTTTTTTTTTCTCTTTTCTTTCTTTATCTTTCTTTTATCGATCTGCCCCTCATTAGACTACCAGTTGGTGGTTAAGGGCTTGTATAAAGCCTATTCGTCCTCCCGTCGCTCCATTCGTGCGTAACTTCTTCATTCTTCATCTGATTCACTTTCGGTTTTCTCCCATGTGTTTGTCTCGACTTTCTCTTTCTAGTGGCAAGTTATCTAGTCCATCTTAACTTGGATAAGAGTGATCTGGTATGGAAATCAACACTGAAGGATTTTTTGAAGGACCAAGAAGTGCCTGTTGTCTATGATATGCCTTCCCACACGATCAGCCAGGTTTATATTCTTCTTCATTCTTTGGCTTTTCATTTTATAGGAATTTTTTAGGTATGTATTCTTGTAGAAACTTATATTTCTTGCCTTAGGACTATCATGTGAACAAGATGTGTGGGTCTTTTTCTCAAGCCCATAGTTGGCTTTTAGAGATAAAGAATGAGACTGTTAGAAGTAGGATTGCTGCTAACAGCTTCTATGAGTTTATCACTTGTCTTCCATATGCTTCTGATACACTAATCATTGAGCGTTAATCACTTTATGTGAGAGATGGATGGACACGACTCATGCTTTTCATCTTATGACCGATGAGATGACTGTCATGCCTCTTGATATTGCCGCTCTGACTGGCCTTCCATGTGGTGGCGAGTTTATTCCTATTAATGCCTGCATCATAGACTCAAGGGATCTGTAGAATTTGGTCTGACAACTTCTTGGATGTGAAGTGAAGGTCAAGAATAAAGTTACAATTTGATATACTCCCCTGTATAAGTATTGGAGGAGGAGGTCCAAACTGACTCTAATCGAGGTGGAGCACGTAGCTTCATCGTGTATCTACTCAGTTCGATGCTCTTTGCTAATGTGTTGAACACCAGCTTTTTGGCTTTACTTCCTGCCTTCCGAGATCTTGATTGAGTGAGGGATTTTGACTGGGGCTATGCTGCTCTTGGCCAGTTATATATTGTTTTCAATCATGCTTGTCGAGGTGTCTCTGAGATTACTAGGTTTGCTTTGCTTTCTTAAGGTAACTTCTTTCCTTTGCTCTATCTTTCGTGTTTTGTCTGTATGAATTCCATTTATGATTCTGTCTCATTCATGACAAATGTGAGCATATGAGCTAGGAGTTCTATGCTCCCTACCCCTTGCTTGTGAAGACTTTTCTTTCCTGCAGATGAAGAGGTGGGCTGCATGTTGTGTAGAGCTCGAGAGCTCTCATAAGCTGGACTTCGTTCATGATTACATTCATATGATGACCTGAGACATGGTAAAAGATATTATAGTCAATATTTCATTTACATCACAATCTTACCATGCTTCTTTATTCCTCATAGATTTGCTCTGAGTGGTGGGGGCTCGAGGAGAACTGGTCGACGGCTATGAGGGTCACCTCCACATTCATCTACTATTGCATCATTCTTCTTTGTGTGAACAACATGATGTCATATTTGGGTGATCACGTCTGGGATTCATTTGAAGGCTTATCATATCGTTTGATTCCTCCTTCACTACCAGTTTTGATGATAGATTCGGTTGATTTGGCCATGGAGCTAGACGTGTCAGATTATATGATCAAGATTCATTTGAATATGATCAAGTTTCCATTGATGATGACTTCTTACATTGACTGAGTTCGAGCTACCTTGTTACATACTAGACTTGGTCGATCTGTTGATGAGACTCCTCATCCTCCTGTTATGTCTAGCTGTGCAAGTATCTCTTCCACTCGTCGTGGGAAGAGATTGAGAGCCTCCTTTTCGGGTACTAGCACATCTACTTCCTTTTCTATTACTACTCAACAGTCATGTCCACCTTCAGCTCCTTCAACACTCTAATTTTTCCAATCAGCAATATGATCAGAGACCTCTAGGCTTATCCCAGCAATGTCGTCTGCACATGGGATGCTAGTGGATAGATCAGCAGTCATGTGATTGCGAAGGATCTGAACATTCCTGTTCCCTTTTTCCACAGGATACCACTCTGGTAAGTCTTCTGACTATGCATTCAACAAGTTTCCTGTCATTCTTCCATCAATTGTTAATGCAATATGATGCATGTGCCATAATATTCTTTGGAGCGAGTTTTTTGTATGTAGGCCAATTCTCATGGATATGTTTTACAGATGCCACATTAGTATGAGGTAAAGCACCACTCTGTACTTCATGTACGCATGATTTCTATCTTAATAGTTTTTCTAACTATGTGATTCTTTTGCTTGGTTAGACGAGTCATTAGGAGGTTGCTCATCTAGAGCATGAGGTTGAGCATCTTTAGGCTCAGGTTACTGCTTTCTCCTTTGATGTTGACAATGATGGCGATGAGTGAGGACTGTCACCACCGGTTTCTTTCATGATTCCTTTTATTCATTTTACTTCTATGTATGAACTTTTATGATGTACAATCAAATGTAAACAACTTTCAGAAACTTAGTGCAAATTTTCTATCTTCAGCTTCATGTACTATGCATATAAATTTACATCCAAATTTATTCAAATTTGTTTATACATCATCATTTATTCAATTCTAAATAAAACTACAAAATTTGGGAATCTATTCTCGAAACACCTCGTCGATTCAAGTTCCGAAAGTCGAAAAACATGCGAAAGGAGGGGCTTATGGGCTATTTTTCCCTAACAACCGTCAGGCAACTATCACACCACCTAGCAATAGTCAAACAGCCGGCCAGCAGTTCACCCAGTGGTTTTCCCTCTTTCTTTCCATTTTTTCTTCATTTTGTACACTATTTAAGTGCCTTTCCTCTCCATTGCTTCTTCTCAGCTTTTCACTCGTTTCTCAAGATTTTGTTCACACTGCTCAATGCCTTTTCGCATTATTCAACATGTTTGAGGCCTCTCTCAAGACCCTTTAGCCTCTTTTAAAGCCTCTAAAGGATGATGACTGGAAACGACTCGGATCCAGTAGTCTCTACCATTCGAAGTTCCTTCAACATGTAAAGGTCGACGTCCCTTTTCTTAAAGAATGCACGACCTTCTGGGATCTTTATGATCATGCCTTCCGCTTCAATGGGAAAGAGCTTTGCCCCCTATATGAGGAATTCTTAGCCATACTCTATTGTCATTCATCCAGTTCTGAGAGTGTCATTCTGCCTACTATCAAGACACCATCTTGCTCACTTCTTCGACTTCCTGATTTCTAACATGGGTATTCATATCAGAGGTGGTAGAGTGATATTATCTTCCATCATACCTTTACTCGGAATGATGGACAGGACCTCGTCTGGTTAGCTTTGCCTTCTTTAGTTCTGCATTATTGCATAGTTTTTATTGGTCTCACCAGACGGTCTCGAAGATCTCATCTTATGACTATCATTTGTTATATAGGACTTGGTTTCATAGTAGTTCACTTGATTCTAGTTGAGACATTGATTGGACTTGATCGAATTAGGATTGATCCAACTCAGAGATTCACTTGCAGTTTTATGCTTGTTCAGGTTTTTCCTTTAACCCTAAATTTTGTCTAAGTCGCCCTTTTCGGGTTTTTGACTTAGCAAGCTTGCCCTAACTTTTGTTGGAGCCACCTTTTTTGGGTTTTCAACTCAGCGGGCTGTCATGCCCTAACTTTTGCCTAAGATGTCCTTTCAAGTTTTTAGCTTAGCGGGCTTGCCTTAATTTTTGCCTAAGCCGTCTTTTTAGGTTTTTGAATTAGCAAGCTTTTTCTTACTTTTCTTTTCTTTTGTTTCTCTCTTTTCAAAATGGTTTACAAGAGAGGCTATCCATTCTAGCATCGCCTGAGGGGAATATTTCCCATTATAGTCCTCGACTTCATACAAGGGGGAGATTTGGGAGATGTTTTTCTTGGATTAACTGACTTCGAGTCATCCTTGACACTTAGATTCATTGGCACTGTCCATGGTGGAGGATGGAGCATATGACAGTGGTGACCTATATCGCATGTGTAACTTTAGCAGGCTTCACCCATAGTTCATTCTATGATCCTGTTAGATAGTATCGACAGTATGGACTTTAGCAAAAGATCATGGGGTAAAAGATCGTGGATTCACCAATGACATTCAGTCCTAGTAGATTGTTCGCTCGTTATATAGAGCATGTGAAAGATTCTTGACCATATCGTAGCATCGAAAGGAATCTATTCCATGATCCTAATTTCAAAATAGACAATAGATATAAAGATTGGGTGTCTTTCCAAGCTTCCATTCCTGATCCTGTTATTCGAGCTAGACAATGTTGTGAATGATACGGTGAGCGTATTCAAAGGCCATCGAAGAGGCAGAGATGTCATTGTTAGTTCCATCGTTAGTTTAGATGTTAGATGTTTTCCTTTTGTTATCATGCAAAATAATAAGACATTTCAAAGGCATATTTGTTCCCAAACAATTTCATTTCATTAATAGAAGTACAATATTTTATTCCTCGAATAACATGTGTATAATGAGACAACTCCTGTCATTAATCAGTCAATTTTTATTTTCAGATTAATTATTTTTTTCTCTCATATTCTATTTTTTTTTCATACATAATACTTCTTCAGCCTGTCCATGTTGATGGGCTTAGTGAATTCGTTTCCTTCCACATTTGATAGGATGACGACTCCCCTAGACATGATGTTCATCATAATGAATAGGCGTTCCTAATTGGGCTTGAAGTTCCTTCTCAGATCAAACACAACTAGCCTTACTTGTTTAAGACTAACTCCCCTTCTTTAAATTTCCTTTCCTTTATTCTCTTGTTAAAGGCTTGAGCAATCTGTTTCTGGTATAGTTGCATATGATATTTGGCCTTCATTCTTTTCTCATTAATCAAGGCCAAATATTCACATATATTGTGAATCCACTCCTCTTCAGGAATTTCTACATCCATCCGAACCCTCACTGATTTCATTTCTATCTCAATTGGTAGGTTTACCTCTAAATCAAACACCAATGAGAAGGGCATCATGCCTATCAGACTTTTGGGTGTTGTCCTATAATCCCATAGCACAAACAGTAGCTTCTCCACCTTTATATGTCTGCACAGTCTTGGCCAACATTTTCTTGATGTTTTTATTGGCTGCTTCTACTACTCCATTCGCTTGTGGCCGATATAGAGATGACTTATGATGTTCAATCTCATACTTCTCAAGTAAGGCTTTAGTCTCAGCTTGGAAATCAACTCCACTGTCGATCATGACGTGATATGGCACTCCAAATCTGTATATGATATTATTTTCAATTAACTTTGCCACCTGCTTTATTCTTCATTATTGTAGGACTCGGCTTCTATGCACTTGGTAAAGTAGTTGATTGCCACTACCATATATCGATGCCCATTAGAGGCTAACGACCTTACCTCACCTATAATGTCAATGCCCCATGCAGCAAAGGGTCACAATGCTGTCATCCCATATCGCTCCAAGGGTGGTTGGTGAATCAGATTTCCACTGATCTAGCATTGGTGACACCTCTTTACAAATTGGACACAATCTACCTCCATGGTTAGGCAATAAAAGCCTTGCCTCATTATCTTCTTCGCAAGCATTAGTCCATTCATGTGTAGCCCACAAACACCACTATAGATTTCTTCTATAAGCCTTCTGGCTTCTTTCTCGTTGACACATCTCAATTGCATCCCTTCTGGCATTCTCTTGTACATCACTTCTTGTCATTGACAAGTAATTTGTTGAGCTAGTCTTTGCAGTACAGCCCTATTTTTCTAATTGGCCTTATCTGGCAAAATCCTCTCTTTTAGGTATCTCGTCAAGTCATAGAACCATGGCTTTTCATCCGTTTCAACCTTCATCACATGGGGTCCCATATAGCAAAGACGCTATACTTGTGATATCACTATTGGTCATACGAACAACTTTTGGGTACTCACCCAAAATGATGCCAAATAGGTTAAAGCATTAGCCATCTGATTCTCATTTCTAGGGAGATGGGTGAAGGTACACTGCTTGAACCTCTTAACTAACCTTCTGATGTGCTTAAGGTACGGTTTCAACCTTCCTTCCCGTAGATCCCAATCTTCATTGGCTTAAAAGATGACTAGTTTTGAATCTCCCAGCATTTCTATTTCATCAATGCCTATCACAATAACAACTTCCAACCCAAAGGCATAGGCTTCGTATTCAGCCATGTTATTGCTGACTCTAAACTCCAACTTCTTAGCAAATGGAATGACTTTTTCAGTCAGTAATACTAGAATAATTCCTACTCCAGTACCATTGCTATTAACAGCTCCATCAAAAAACATCCTCCATCCCACTACCAAGAGTATCCCTAGATGTTCATCTGAGAATTCTAACTCCCATGGCTCATCATCATCGATTGGATTCATGACCAAAAGCCCTGCTGCTACTTTTCCTTTCACCACCTTCTTGGTGACATACTCAATGCAAATTTTGACAATTGAACCAACCATCTTGCTAACTTCTCCACTGATGATGGTCCTTCATAAAGATACTTCATCGAATCCTCCTTTGAGACAACCTTAATCTTATAAGACTAAAAATAATGCCTCAACTTCTTCGAGAGCTAGACCATGTCTAAGCATGTTTTCTCTACGTAGCTATACTTTATCTCGTACGGAAGCAACTTCTTACTAAGATAATAGATGGTGTGCTCTATGCCATTCTCATCTTCTCATGCTAGCATAGCACCTATGGCCTCCTCCTCAAGAGCCAAGTAGAGAATCAAATTATTGCCAAGTTTTGGCGGCCTCAAAACTGGCAGATTTTGCACGTACTTCTTAATCTTCTCAAATGCCTCTTAGCACTGGTCATTCCACTCCATTGGTTGATCCTTCTTTAGAAGCCTGAAGATCGGTGCATAAAATATCGCCAGTTTGGTAATAAATCGACTAATATATTGGATCTTCCCAAGAAACCCTCAAACTTTTTTTTTGGTCTTGGGTGATGACATCTTTGTAATTGCCTTGACCTTGTCTGGATCTACTTCTATACCTTTCTTGCCAATTACAAAACCCAACAACTTCCCTAAGGTAACTCTAAAAACACATTTCTTCGGATTAAGTTGTAACTTATACTTCTTCACCCTTTCTAAGAATCTGTCTAAAGCTTCAAAGTGACATTCTCGAGTCTCATATTTCACCATCATATCATCAATATAGACTTCTATCTTCTTGTACATTATGTCATGAAACAATGTCATTGCCATTCATTGGTAAGTTGCCCCTACATTCTTCAATCCGAAAGGCATCACCTACTAACAATAGGTTCCTCATTCTATAATAAAGCTTGTTTTCATCTTGTCTTTATTGGCCATCATTATCTAGTTGTAACCAGAAAATCCATGTATGAAGAAAACATCACACTGGCGGTAGCGCTGTCTACTAACACATCAATGTGAGGCAAAAGAAAATCATCCTTTTGTGAGGCCTTATTCAAGTCTCGATAATCTAGACACATTTGGACCGTTCCATCCTTCTTCGGCACTGACATGATATTGGATAACCATTATGGATATTTCACCACTTCTAAAAACTTGGCTTCAATCTGCTTGGAACTTCTTCTTTGATTTTCTCAACCCATTTCGATCTCAACCTTCTTAACTTCTGTTTGACTGGCTTTATGTGTAGAGAAGTTGGGATTGTATGCTCAGCGATGCTTCTCTTAATTCCAAGCATGTCATCATAAGACCAAGCGAAGACTTCTTCATGTTTCTTTAGTAATCTTTCAAATCTCTCTCCCTCTTCAAGAATTGTATCAAGTGCAATAAATATGTTCTTGGGTTTTTTGATTTTACCATGATTAATGTCATGAGTTTGAATGGTATGGATGTCAAATATGCTAGTGAAATACAAATTATGATGCATAATGCCATTAGGAAAGAAATCACACAAGTAATCAAACTGGTTCTTTATTGCATCAAATTTAGAAACATAGATAATGTCTTCCTCTTCAAAGAGGTTGGGTACAAATATATCCTCATAAAATACATCGTTGATTCCCTCTTCGATGAATGTGGCAAGGTTGAAGGACGGGTCTATTCGCAGTGCTTGATCTTGAGGCTTCTCCTCTTTCATGCTTATCTTTTCCATTTTCTCAACCATTTCATCCCTTTTGGCGATTCGTGCTTAAAGGATATCCTTAAAGATCTTGAATTTGGGCTTCAACATTCCCTTGAAAACCCATGGTTCAGTAGCTCCACATACTTCGTATCTTGGGCCTTGACAAATTTGATGAATCTCCCTTTCTTTGGCTCAAAGTCTTCTTCCTCCCCTTCGGAGTCATAACCTAACCCTCTTCTAAAAGTTTGACATTTGAAATTTGGAAAAGATGGTAAACCACGTCCATTCCTTCCGCCCAGTTCTTGGCAGGTATCCTTGTTTCTTCATTATCCTAGTTACAATTGGGCTGACTTTGTCTATCATGGCTACTAAAAAGCCTCCCATGTAGGGTGTCTCTCTAACCTTCACACTTATTCAACTGGTGCAATAGTTGAAGCCACATGAACTGTCATAATCTCCCCATCCATGTTGAATCGGATCTACTGTTGTAGTGTGGAAGGGACTCCACCAAGTGGATGGACCCATGCTCGTCTTAAAAAGGTAGCAAATGTGATTGGAATGTTGAGGATTATGAATTCTATCATTACTTTAATTGATCCAATCTTCAATAATACCTTGAAGATCCCAATGGTGCTTCTTGTTGAGTCATCATAGGCTTTGATCACAATCTCACAAGGCTTAAGCTCATCTTCACTGACCTCATACTTATGCAAACTTCTTTGGCACAATATTGATGGTGGATCCATCATCTACCATGGTGCAAGGGGATGTCTTCCCACCAATCTCTATAATGATGCACAATGACTTGTTATGATTCATTTCTTCGAAAGGTAGATCTTCATCAGTGAAGGTGATCACACCCTTCTCATTTACCCCATTGGGTTCTCTTCCAGTCAAGGGGGTTAACATTTCATTTGTAGTAGCAACCATTGATATTTTCACCTCTGTCAAGGCCATCGCCATGGTTTCTCTATGCTTCTGGGATGATATCAACAAATCCCATATGCTAGCATTCGCTTGGGTCTTCTTTAATTGCTTGATCACTTGATCTTCTTCTTCTTTGACTTCTTCTCTGGCAACTTCTTTGCCCTTCTTGACAGTTTTCTCAATTGGTTTCTCTTTCTTCTTCTCATGGTAAAACCTACCACTCTTTGTTACTCCTTGTACACTCTCACTCTCACCCTTATGTGTTTCTCCCTCAACTCTCACTTCTTCTTCTTCTTTATCACTACTAAAGTCAACCTAAAAGTTTGGAAAGGTCTTGACTTTAGGAATGTCATCTCAAATCCCTATGACTCTCACTTCTTTGCACCTTTTCCTAGCTTCTCTACCCTTCCTTACTTTGAGTCTTCTAGGTGGTAGGCTTTTTTTAGCCCTTTTTCTGGCCATCCACTTCTTGGCAAAAGCACTTAATGGTGTGGACTTCTTCTTGGTAGGTGCCACTTCAACTTCTTTCTCCTTTTCTCCTTGTACCTTTTCCTTCTCTTGGTCATTGAGCCATATAAATTCAGATTCCAAATTTTGTTTGGCTTCCTTTATAGCAATATTGGTCCATCCACCCTTCTTTGTGAAAGTTGGGTTGCTAAAGGAATAGGCTTATCTTCTACCCTTTCAATGATCTCTTTAGGCTCTTCTTCTTTGGGTTATTCAGCCTTAGGCTTCTTCTTCGTGGCCACCTTTCTAGTGGTCCCTTCTTGTTGTTCAAGCTTGGACTTCTCCCTTCTTTTAGCTCTTTCAGCCTTGCTTGATCTACTTTCTTCAAAGAAGTTCATCACTTGCTCCTCAGTTAAGCCAAACCCAATCGTGTTGGTCGTTGGAGGAGGTACCTCATCGTAATTGGGTAGTGGGTTACTTTTGGTGTTGGCCTTCTATATCTCTGGGTTGGGAATATGGCCCTTGTAGATCAAGTTTTGGATCTCATGGCGGAGATGAATACAATCATCAGTCTTATGACCGGTCATTTAGTGGAATTCACACTTCTTGTGATGCCTCCAATTCCTTGGTAAAGGATTTGGAAGCTCTTTTGGTGACAATGGCTGCAAGATCTCTTTGGCTCTCAATCTTTACAAAGATCTTGATAGTGGTTTCGCCAAACAACTGAAATTCCATTTGGGCCGACTGCCTTCGCCTCAACATGCTTCGTGCTAGATTCACTAGCTTGGTGATACTACCCTTGACTTCTTCAAGGGTATCTATTGTTATTCTTATCTGTCTGGATTCCAAATCTTCTATTTGGATGCCCAAGTCATATGAGTATTCAAATGTCTTGATAAGGAAGCCCGCCAATCTGTCATTGATGAAAGTATGGGCTCTATTGATCATCATACAAAGCTGGTCCTTCTCCGCACGCATGGTGATCATCTTAGCGGCCTTGGCCCTCCAATGGACTAGATACTCTGAGTAGTTCTTATTGGGCTTTTGATGTGTCATCCCTATATCCCTCAAATTTAACCCTAGTTGGGTATTATGAGGGTATTGCTCTACAAATTGCTTAGAAAGCTCCTCCTAATGTTTTCGAACTCACTTAGGGAGGTGATGGTACCATACTACTACATCGTCTTTTAGAGATAGCATGAAGTACTTCAATATGTGCTCATTTGACAAAGGAGTAGTGGCCATGACAGATGCATATTGTCTCAAATATGTCTTTGGATTGCCCTCTCCATTAAACTTGGGCAAGTTTGGCATGCGAAACTTGGAAGGCAAATCGTTGTCCCCAATAAGCAAAATGTCATCTAGATCTTCATCCCCTTTTAGTCCCTTCTTCTTCAAGAGGGATTGGATCTTCTCCATGTCTTTAGCCAACTGCTTGACCGATTCTAGTTTTTCTTGATTAATTGGGCTTTTGCCCCTATCTTTACCTTGGCTAGTCTCACCATCATCCTCAGATAGCAATTGGTTCATGCGAATGGGCCTGTTTTAGAGTGCTCTAATGAGTTGGACCATTTGTTATTGGAGTGTGGTAATCTCAGCCCTCACTTAAGCCATTTCAGCATTGTTGTTGTTGGGTGCGTCAACTGATTCTTCTTGCCTTATCAAACAACCACTTTGTCTAACCTAAGCTATGATGGCTGCAAAACAAAGGTGTTAATGCCATGCATGCATGCATACATGCATGAAATGATGCATGCCCATACAAGGGCATACACACGCTTTCAATCTTCCAACCTTATCTCTCCCACACATGTGAGGTCCAGTCTCTTTTCCTAGGATTTTTGGCCTCATTCCCAAGTCATTATCATGGGATATGGGAATGCAAGATTCTCTCATCTATTTCTAACAAACATGTTGATGTTGGATTCCCCATGATTATCATAACTAGGGGTGCACACGGCTCGCGTCAGGTTTTGTCCCAACCCGACATGACCCGATTCATGAACGGGTTCGCCATTTTATACCCGAAATCAAGTTTTAAAAGCATGGGACCTGATATATAACCCAAATGATCGGGTTGGTCAGGTTGGTCGGGTTTATCGGGTCATGCATCATAACGACCTATGCAAAAAGGCAAAAAAAACAAAGCTAAAACAAGCAACCTGCCAAAACGCTTGACAAAACTCGATAAAGCTTAACACGATCATCCGATACTCGACACCTACATGTCGAGTCGTGTCAAATTCACAACCGACACTCGATATCAGTCTATTTTTGAAGACATCGAGTGTCGGATGCATCATCCGACACTCGATGATGCATCATCCGACACTCGACATGTAAGTGTCAAGTGATGATACATCATCCAACACTCAACACTTACATGTCGAGTCGTGTCAGATTCACAACTGACACTCAATATCAGTCTATTTTTGAAGACATCGAGTGTCAAATGCATCTGACACTCGATGATACATCATCCGACACTCGACACTTACATGTCAAATGTCAGATGATGCATCCGACATTCGATGTCTTAAAAAATAGCGTGTCGAGTGTCAGATGATGCATCTGACATTCGATGTCTTCGAAAATAGACTGATATCGAGTGTCGGATGCATCATCCAACACTCGACATGTAAGTGTCGAGTGATGATGCATCATCGGACACTCAACACTTACATGTCGAGTCGTGTCGGATGATGCATCCGACACTCGATATCAGTCTATTTTTGAAGACATCGAGTGTCATCATCCGACACTCGACCCTTATATGTCGAGTCGTGTTGAGCGCTATCGAGCTTGTCGAGTTTTGTTGAGCGTTTTGGTAGATTGCTTGTTTTAGCTTTGTTTTTTGATCGGGTCGGGTTTTATCGGGTTACATGAATTAAACCCGATCTCAAAGCCGAACCCGCCTATAACTCGACCAACCCGATAAACCAGATTCGGGTCGGGTAATTTTGAACACTCCTAATCATAACATGGCTTTCTAAACATCATGATAACCTTAACTCATGGCACATGTCCCCATTTTGTTCTTATGGGTGACTCGACATATGGCATTCATTTATGGTTCCATGAGGTTTGAGTTGATGTTATTGTAATCATGGAGAATTTACATCTATAGACATGCATTTTAACATGGCATTTAGATATTCAACCTATTGGAAATTTCTAGAGTCTCCTACACAGGCTTGAGTCTCAAGGGTCCAATGGTCTGGGCTCCTTCGAGCGAAAGATGCCCCCTCAGGCCAATATATTTTTATACCAATTCAATGGTATGTGCTGAAAGGTGGTGACACCAACATGAGTTGGCTAGGGGTCAAATGGAGCTAAAGACTTACTCATTCCAATGCCACACACCTAGTTTAGGTAGTTTGTGCTCATTGTGTGCAAAAGTGTAGTGATGAAAGGACTCAAAATGTCAATATGGGCAATTAGAATTTGATATCCCAATCAAAATCTACTTCTCTTATCCCCATGGAGTCGCCATTGTGAATGGGGCTTTCATCTCACTAAAGTGTTTGTGACCATGACACTGTGTCAAAGCCTCTTTCGAGACTTAAGGGAATACAAACGAGCATTGGGCACGTCTAAAGAAACGGAGTTGCCACCCAATTATTCAATTAGGAATGAATAGGGGTAATCCAATCTCTTGCTTCGGGACCTAAATTACCCTCATCTCTTCAAAGATAGGTTCGGGAAGTTAAGTATGAGTCATTCGACCAGTCGAGGCCTTTACTAGGGTATACCAAATTAAAATACCTCATTTTGACAAACGGTCCACTTAAATAGTTCACTTTATGAACACATTTTCATTTTATATTCTTTACCAAATAATGTGATTATTCAAGCAAAGTCGCAATATATTCAAACATAGAAAGAGGGAGGAGAATAGATTGCATTTTCTTGCAAACATGGGGGGAGGGAAGAGGATTACAATAATTGTTATTCAACAATAAAGTAAATTCTACTTCTAACACTTCGTATTTATACATTCAATCCATATGAATCATAGCTCATTCATCACATCTTTAATATGATCAATTAATGCGAGATTCGATCAATAAGGGATTCGTCACCATCATATGTGAGTCTATTCCATGTTTATCAAACCTCTACATGCATATTCATACATACATCTATCATTCTTAGTGATGGTCCCTCACCATCAATGTAAGCCCACCACCACTTCATGGCATCATTCTAATCATGCTTCTAATCATAGTATATTCATACATTCATTCTTATTGATCAACTAAAAATTCAAGACAAAGCCACAATCTAGTATCACTACAAGAAAAACAGTTTTTTGCGACAAAACCAAATTCGGCGCAAAAAGTGACATTTTGCAACAAAATTATTATTTCGTCGCAAAAGCTAGCATTTGAAAAAAATGATATTTTGCAAGGAATTTTTCGTCGCAAAACAAAACCTTTAGCGATGAATATTTATTTCCTTGCCAAAAACTCGAGTGACTAATTAGAGAAGAGTTTTCTTGCAATGAGATAAAACCTATTGCGAAAAAATTTTTGTCACAAAACGTATCACACAAAGATGAGATTTTATGACAAAAATTTTGTAGCAACATGAACATTTTTTGTGATGAAATTACATTTCTCGCGAAAAAAATGCCTTTTACGAGAAAAAATTTCTCACAAAAAGCTCTACTAACTTATTACACAAACGTGGAAATACTTGACATTTTGCGACAAAATCAAGATTCCTTGCAAACTATAATATTTTGCGAGAAAAATGTCTCGTAAAAAAATTCTCGCGAAAAGCCATTCTAATTCGCAATACGTACGTGGTAACACTAGACATTTTGCGATGAAAATATGATTCCTTGCAAAATGTAACTTTTTGCGAGAAATTTTTTCTCACAAAAAAGTGACCTTTTGCAAGAAAAAATTCCTCACGAAAAGCCTTTCTAACTTATTATGCACACGTGACAATATTGGACGTTTTACGACGAAAATATGATTCCTCGCTAAATAAGACCTTTTGTGAGAAAAAAAATTGATATTTTGTGACAAAAAATTTCTCTAGAAAAATCATTCTAACTTATTATGCACACGTGGCAATACTGGACATTTTGCGACGAAAATATGATTCCTCTCAAAATGTGACCTTTTGCGAGGAAAAATTTCTCGCAAACAAGTGACATTTTACGAGAAAAAATTTCCCGCAAATAGCCCTTCTAACTTGTTATGGACATGTGGCAATACTGGACATTTTGCGATGAAAATATGATTCTTCGTAAAATGTAACCTTTTGCGAGAATAAATTTCTCGCAAAAAAGTGACATTTTGCGAGAATAAATTCCTCGCAAAAAGTCTTTCTAACTTATTTGCACACATGGTAATACTGGACATTTTTTGACGAAAATATGATTCCTCGCAAAATGTAACCTTTTACGAGAACAAATTTCTCGCAAAAAGTCCTGTGCGGATGTTACTTTTTTTACGACAAAATTACATTCCTCGAGAAAAACAACTTTTTGCTACAAAATTGTTGTCCTCGCAAAAAGTTACTTTTCGCGAGAAAAATTTTGTTGCAAAAAGTTATTTTTTTTAAATGATAACTTAAAAACTTTTCTCTTTACTTTTCCTTGCTTTGTTCGTGCTCTATGTAATATATACGTCTTTGTTTGGAGAATGATAAAAAGAAAAGAATAAAGAAAGTAATAAAAATTTAATTTGATTTTAGGTAATTTGAGAATTTTTAAATATAGCAGGGTCATTTGGATAGACATATAAATTTTTATATAAAAAAAAACTCTTTGTGGTTTCATCCATACTCTTAAATGTAAAAAATTATTGAGATATTTTAAATTTAGTATTTGTAAAAGAGATAAATAATTAAAATAAACTCTTCCTCTCTCTCTCTCTCTCTCTCTCTCTCTCTCTCTCTCTCTCTCTCTCTCTATATATATATATATATATATATATGTATGTATAAAACATGAATCATTAATAATATAATAATTAAAGCATAACATTTATTGCTAATTCTTCAGACATAATCTAATTTACGTGTGATTTATATATGTCCAACTACTAAATTACAATTATGATAAACTTATTACTATGACTACTTTTTAATTAATGAAAATGAGATTGAAAAATAACCCAACTTGTAAAAATCTAATTTATTTGTTAATGTTTAATTATATGTCAAATAAACATAAATAATAAATTAATTAATAATCATATAATGTTGCATATAATTATGTTTTTTATTTTTTATTTTTTTGTTATAGAGTATACGAATTTAGACAGTGTATTTTTATTAGACTTTTAATTTTTGTCTTATAGCTTTGGGTAAATTATTGAGATATTTTAAACAATTGTTAAAGTTTATTTTAAGGGAGATAAATAATTAAAATGAACTCTGTAATAAAAAATATATATTTGTTACATATTGATTATTATATGAATAATTAATCATTTATTGATAACTTGGAAAAGCTAATATTCAATTCGTAATACATATGATACTTGTAACGTATGCATATATGTCTAATAATTAAATTACTTGTATGACAAAATTATTTTTTATAATTATAAAAGATATTTTAATAATTGTTATTTTTATAAAAAAAGTGGATAATTATTTTAAATACATTCTATACCTGAAAATAAATACAATTTTGTTACATTTTTATATGATTATAATATGAATAATTAATCATTTACTGATCAAATTAGAAAAATTTATTTTCAATTTCTCATAATAACAATTATGACATATAAAGATGTCTAATTATTAAATTACAACTATTATGAACTTATGGTTTACATTTGTCAAAGATATTTTAAATATTAATTGGTAGTGCTTGTAAAAGGAATTAAAAATAAAAAATATTCACTAAAAGTGAATGCATTTATTATATATTGATTATAATATGAATATTTGATCATTTATTCAACAAAGTATAAAAAACATTTTTCAATAACTTGCACATGACAATTATGTCATATGTATAGATATCTAACTATTTTACATTTGTTAATGATAGTTGACTTGTATATATTTTATTAACACTTTAATACTCAATTAAAACTAACTAAATACCATGCAATATTTTTAGATATCTAATGTATGTGGTTATTATATGATTAATTAATTGACATTAAATTATTTAATATCAGCCTAATATTAAATAAATTTAATTATGTTGGATAAATTTATTTAATTATTAAATAAATTTATAATTATCAAAGTCCAAGTATGATTAATTTCAAAATCTTCTTAGTTTTTTATTATAATTTTCATATTTGTATACTTTTTATGACAAATAAAAGAGTCTTTAGTATTTTAAAGTTTTTTAGATTTTTAGTGAGGAAATTTTCGTCGCAAAAAGATTAATATTTTGTCGCAAAACATAATGTTTTGCGATGATTTAATTTCGTCGTAAAATGAGCTTTTTTGCGACGAAATACAAATTTGTATTCATCGCAAGAAATAAAATTTATGCGGACGTTTTCTTGATTAACAATTTTGAAAATTTTAAGTTCTTTAGCGATGAAAAATTTGTCGCTAAAGGTTAAAAATTTTGTCGCAAAATGAAATTTGGACGGACTTTTTCCCACTCTTGAAATTTCAAAATTTTGTAATTCTTTCTCGACGAAAATTTTATCGCAAAATATCAAAATTTTGTCACAAAAAAATTTTTTTCTCGAAATATCAAACTTTTTTCCGCTTTGATTTTTTCATTAATTTTAAAAATTATTTCACAACAAAATTTTCATCGCTAAAGGTTAAAATTTCGTCGCAAAATATCCAACCTTTATTATATATACATGGGTTAATTTTTTGGATTGTTTCATTTTCTTCCATCACTTCCAATTCTCTCCTCCTTTTCTTTTTACAACATTATTATTCTTGGTAAATATTTCTACTCTTTCTTTTACTTTTGTGTTGTAATATATTTTCTTCAATAGTTTAATATATTTTTATTTATTTTAATTTTTGATTGATATTATTGTCTTTTGTTTGATAGGTATTTGTGAAGATGGAATGCAACTAAAAATTCTCAAATTCTTTGCTTCTTCAACATTGTTTTTTTCATGAACTCATTTTTTATGCTTGAATTATTGCTTAATATTTTATTTTATTTTTAATAGGTATTCTTGAAGATGGGTTATACTTGAAGATTTGAGGATTGATACAGAGTTAAGCAACAAAAGAATTTTTGGGGGATGAAGTTTTGTATTTTTCTTTCTCTTTTTTGTATTTTTTTTTAAATTTTGCTATGTACAAAGGTTGATATATTGTAAAAATACATTGTGATAAATTTTTTGTAATTTGTTGTTAATTAATGAAATTATTAATATAAAGAATTAAGTTGTGTAATGAGTGTCACACCTTGTGTCCAACATAGTAATACTGTAGCGGATAAGAACTTGCCAAGGGAACACAATCGTCGCTATGCCGAAATCCTCCCTTAATCTTTAACTGATCGAATACCTGAGGTCCACAATAGACTAGTGAGTATGAAACTCAGTAAGTAGCTAGAATTATGAAATTGGTGTAACAGTCACAATAAAACAATTAATGGCAATAACCATTTCAGATTATGACCACTATTAAAAACTTATTTCATAAATCACCAATTACCGATTATTTCTTAGTACATAAGCCACCAGTGCTCTACTAAAAAAAAAAGTCAAAAAATTGATTTCACTGTTTAAGGATTGCGCCTTTGCGCAAGAGAACTAGCACGGCGGTGCCTAGTTTCTGATTTTCAATCCGTTGCAAATTTCAGTTCCGTGCTCCTGCACCAAAGGAGAGGCACGCATGCGCCAACTCTTTATTCTCTCTTACTTTAGTCGGTGCAATTGGTGCTCCAGCAAGGACAGTATGGCACAGCAATGCCATTCTCTAGCTATACCTCTTTAAGTCTGTTAAAGATGAGCTCATGCACTATTTAATGGTGCTCATGCACTAACCTTGCATCATTGGCTAATTTTCCTAGATCAATTACTCACTTATCCCATCATATTTCTAATTCTTTAAATACTTGTCTATGGGTGATCAAACACGGCTTTTCTATGTCAAAGCTCATCACATACACTCATTTGTATACACATGTCTCATTTACACATAAACTTTCCACAAGTCTATCACATCCTCATGTGCTCCCATAAACATATAAATCATTCACACATGAGTTTCCATAAGCTAGCTACATTGTTCATATGGATATCCATTTCACATAATTTCAGAAGCTTCCACAGTACAGTCACAGACACTTAGGAACAGTGCTCTCTAATCAAGATAGGACTTTTCATTTCACAGTCAGTTCCCATATGTAAGCCTACCCATGAATCAGCTCAAGGCTAGTCTGACAATCCGGGTGATACCGGGCCCATGCTACCGAATCTCGTCTAGAGAAACACATGATCCAGACCTCCCCTCAAGCCATGGGGATACAGAACAGTACAGATACATTCAAAGGCCTACCCACAAAATAGCTCAAGGCTAGTCTGACAATCCGGGTGATACCAGGCCCATGCTACCGAATCTCGTCCAGAGAAACACATGGTCCAACCTCCCCTCAAGCCATGGGAGTACGTAACAGTACGGATACATTCAGATGCCTACACTTGAAATAGCTTGAGGCTAGTCTGACAATCCGGGTGATACCGAGCCCATGCTACCGAATCCCATGTTGGGAAACACATGGTCCAGACCTCCCCTCAAGCCATGAGAGCCAAATATCCTAAGTTATGGCATGCAACTCACATATCAGTTTTCACATTCAGTCACATAAGTGAAACTCTATATTAAGCTTTCACTCACATATCATATTTCACATTTCAGTCAGTCACATAAGTGAAGCTCTATATTAAGCTTTCATTCACATATCACATATCACATTTCAGATTTCAGTCACATAAGTGAAGCTCTTTATATCAAGCTTCTAACCCAATCACAACTTATCACAATTCATTCACCATAATGCTAGCATTTAACGGTATCACATTTCACATTCGACATTCAATATATTCCCATGGGCTTGGCATGAAATTTCAAATTCATAACACATCACGCAATGATGCATGCCTTCGCACATCACAGTATTGCAGTTTACTTTCATAATTGAGGTTCTACGTAGGCTTCTCATTAATTACATATACATTCACAAATACAATAAGCCTACATATCTCATATACGCTTATGGATGTGCACAATCCACACATTGGCATCATTTCTATACATATAGAACCCCAATGACATCTTTATTCATGCCAATACCTTCCATTACTCTTCGATGTATTTCAATCATATCGTTGCACAACCATTTCCATGTATAACTGGTCTCATTCATTTCCCACTCATACATATTCGTGGAACTCTAATACACATGGTATTTCATAGACATTCATTTGTCATGCCATCCACATGAGGAATTAGTATCCTAGAACGTTTGGCATGTATTTTATTCTTCATATACACACATATTTTCATTGGTAATATTATTCAAGCCAAATCACAACAAATTCACCTACATGAGAGCACATTCACATTTCTACGTCTCACACATATAGAATTTACACTAACATGTAGCTCACATACTCATCAAAGTGTGTGAAATCACACATTTCATAAATCACTATAAACCTAAATCAAATCATTTCTCATATCAAGGTCAATGTATTCATGGCCCAATCCACATTCCATCTACACATTTCACATATATTCACAAACACAATCATTAAACATATTTCATTAAAAGTTAACATCTATTGTGTCCTCAGAAGGGTCTAGCTACTTACCTGGTTAGCCTTGCCTCTTAATTTTGCTCTCATATATTTCTTGATAAGCAGTTGTTTAAAGTTCATCTCTTCTTCTTCTCCTTCCTCTCTGGTAACCATTGCCATAGTCATGACACATTGATCAGTGTCCATTTAGAAGTCATTAAATCCCTTAGGTTAACAACAATTCAACCAACCAATAACATCATTTATTAAACTCTATTACACACACATATTGGTTGGATTATTATAATTAGAGGTTATTCATTTCCAATCATCACCAAAATTCATGGAAATCAAATAGACATACATATTATAGTCCATGAATTTTATTGAGTCAAAATAGGGTCATTTACCCTTTGAAAATCCTTAATTTCATTCACACAGCAAATCTGTCTGCAGACCTTTTAACTGAACAGTGAAACTTTGAAGAATTTTATAAAATTCTAAAATAATCCAATCTCCACCAAAATTTCCAGTCTAAAACTAGAACATATAAGAGTTATTTCACCAAAAATCATGATTTCCTAAGGAGTCTAAGGCAGTCAAACGGAATTTATTTCACAAACTCAGTTCTGGAACTTAGCATTCACAGTTCTTTAAGTCCAGATTTGAAAAATCATAACAATTCATACACAACTCCAAAAACCATGAAACTTTACAGTCTAACAGAGAATATACCCAGGGGTTTTCATATTAAAAATCACGAAATTTTACAAATATTTGCCCTCTCAAATCGAGTTCATTCCCCCTGCCCTGTTTTAAAACAGGGGAATTCACAATTTCGAACCAGAAATTCAAAAATTCATTACAATTCACACACTACGAATTTTCAAGTGTTTCAAAATTATATAAACTCCTTGAGGTGTCTAGTTTATCATATAAAAATTTCAGAGTCAGAAAAAAACCATGGAATTTATAAGAATTTTCGGACTAACCCCTGTTCAGCAAAGAGGCCCTGCAGGAATTTCACTCAATCATGTTTCCTAGCTTCCCAAACATCATGTCTTCTCCTTCAATATACCATAAAACATGTAATATCATGATTTCACACAAATTCCAGAATGCACATAACACAATTATTCCAAAATTTATAACATATCACATTAATTTCCTGTAAAAATAATGGAACCATGCAAGGAAATGGGAGGAGAAGTTGATTTCTACCTCTACTTTCTCTAGATTTCTTCCTCTTGCTTAATTTGTTGGCAACCATGGAGGAGAAAGAGATTAGGGCTGGCTGCTGGGATAGGATCAAAATGAATATATTTCTCTAGAATTGTCTCTTTTATACTTACCCAAATCTGCAAAATTTCAGTCTAACCCTTTAAGTTTTCAATTCGTTAATTAGCCCCTCCATCGCATCTAATTTCATCCCTCTCCATATATATATATATATACATACCTCATAATGTTAATAATATATAATTTTACAATATACATGTAAGTCAAACTTACTTAAATCTTGGGGTGTCACAACTCTCCCCCCTTAAAAGAATTTCGTCCTCGAAATTTTATACCATCGTTCAATTGGGAAAATATATTTATCATATATTCATTCTTTATTGCTCCCAAAGTTGCTTCACAAATGAGGGATTTATTTCAGGGCATTCTCATCGAATATATCTTTTCCTTCCGTATCGAATGCTCTTTATAGTCCATAACTCATATTGACCCTTATTCATCTGGAAATTGTTTCTCAGCTCTAGTGATTTGAAACGTAGTATATGGGCAGAATTGAAATTTTTTCCCTCATCATTCACTTGTATAATACATTTGGTACACTTAACCATAAAAGTGGCAGTGTGAACCATCGGCTGCATTCTCAATCCTCAACAAGTCTCATAAAATTCGATGTATTTTGGACTAAATTTTCTTTTCTTACCAAACTTTGTCACTTTTGCCCTTAAAATCATATCCACAAGTTGTTACATATTTTTCCAAGATTAAATGATTCTTTCGGTTTACCATAAAACCATACTAAATTGGACTGTAGTGCTTTTAACCATGTGAAAACTTTTTTCCGATATAGACGTAACCTTTCGGTCTCAAATCAAAACATCAAACACAAATATTCCATGGAACCTAACATCTTGTAGACATAAATTTACCCTTTTTGGTCCATGGTAAAAATAATGTATACAAGAAGAAAAGGGTACGAAATAGATCAATCTATTAATAATTATCTAAATGGTATTACCGTCTTTTGGAATCCTATGTTACCCACAATAAAATCCATGATTATGTGTTCTCGTTCTCATTCGAGTATTAGGAGGAATTTAAACATTCTTAGCGGCCTTAGTCAATTTCTCATGTTTAAATCTGTAACATCAAGAATACATAATACTCCTCCATCACCTGTCACAATAACTCGTATCTCTTTCCGTGGGACTTGTTTTCCATATGGTATGTAGCATTTAACTACTGATCTAGCATTTCTCATTCCCAAACAAAACAATGAACATTCTTTCAGTTCAAAAGGGTGATTGAAATTCCCAAACCTTCCAATATTGAACAGAGGTATATTAGACACAATTATCATTAAACTAGGACAATATCCAAACATTTCAGGTTTGAAATATCCTTGCCCAAAAACTTATCTCATTGAGAATCCCGAAGTTCACTCTGAGATCTTGGAACTTCAATTATCTCATCATTCTGAATAGTAGGATCCTCAACATTAGTCGCTGCATTAGCACTAGTCATGTTGTCCCCATTTTGTTTAACATTACAAAACACAATGATATAAACACAATAGACAATGAAATTCATAATTAAACTTACCAAACATTTAGTCTTGAGGATTTGGCATAGGACTGGGTTCCCTTAACCGCTTATGACCAATATTGTCTACAGAATCTTAAACCTTTGCTCTGATACCACTACTGTCACACCCTGTGTCCAACATAGTAATACTGCAGCGGATAAGAACTTGCCAAGGGAACACAATCGTCGCTATGCCGAAATCCTCCCTTAATCTTTAACTGATCGAATACCTGAGGTCCACAATAGACTAGTGATTATGAAACTCAGTAAGTAGCTAGAATTATAAAATTGGTGTAACAGTCACAATAAAACAATTAATGGCGATAACCATTTCAGATTATGACCACTATTAAAAACTTATTCCATAAATCACCAATTACCGATTATTTCTTAGTATATAAGCCACCAGTGCTCTACTAAAAAAAAAAGTCAGAAAATTGATTTCACTGTTTAAGGATTGCGCCTCTGCGCAAGAGAACTAGGATGGCGGTGTCGAGTTTCTGATTTTCAATCCGTTGCAAATTTCAGTTCCGCGCTCCTGCACCAAAGGAGAGGCACGCATGCGCCAACTCTTTATTCTCTCTTACTTGAGTCGGTGCAATTGGTGCTCCAGCAAGGACAGTATGGCACAGCAATGCCATTCTCTAGCTATACCTCTTTAAGTCTGTTAAAGATGAGCTCATGCACCATTTAATGGTGCTCATGCACTAACCTTGCATCATTGGCCAATTTTCCTAGATCAATTACTCACTTATCCCATTATATTTCTAATTCTTTAAATACTTGTCTATGGGTGATCAAACACGGCTTTTCTATGTCAAAGCTCATCACATACACCCATTTGTATACACATGTCTCATTTACACATAAACTTTTCACAAGTCTATCACATCCTCATGTGCTCCCATAAACATATAAATCATTCACACATGAGTTTCCATAAGCTAGCTACATTGTTCATATGGATATCCATTTCATATAATTTCAGAAGCTTCCACAGTACAGTCACAGACACTTAGGAACAGTGCTCTCTAATCAAGGTAGGACTTTTCATTTCACAGTCAGTTCCCATATGTAAGCCTACCCATGAATCAGCTCAAGGCTAGTCTGACAATCCGGGTGATACCGGGCCCATGCTACCGAATCTCGTCTAGAAAAACACATGGTCTAGACCTCCCCTCAAGCCATGGGGATACAGAACAGTACAGATACATTCAAAGGCCTACCCACAAAATAGCTCAAGGTTAGTCTGACAATCCGGATGATACCGGGCCTATGCTACCGAATCTCGTCTAGAGAAACACATGGTCCAGACCTCCCCTCAAGCCATGGGAGTACGTAACAGTACGGATACATTCAGATGCCTACACTTGAAATAGCTCAAGGCTAGTCTGACAATCCGGGTGATACCGGGCCCATGCTACCGAATCCCATGTGGGGAAACACATGGTCCAGACCTCCCCTCAAGCCATGAGAGCCAAATATCCTAAGTTATGGCATGCACTCACATATCAGTTTTCACATTCAGTCACATAAGTGAAGCTCTATATTAAGCTTTCACTCACATATCACATTTCACATTCAGTCAGTCACATAAGTGAAGCTCTTTATATCAAGCTTCTAACCCAATCAGAACTTATCACAATTCATTCACCATAATGCTAGCATTTAACGGTATCACATTTCACATTCGACATTCAATATATTCCCATGGGCTTGGCATGAAATTTCAAATTCATAACATATCATGCAATGATGCATGCCTTCGCACATCACAGTATTGCAGTTTACTTTCATAATTGAGGTTCTACGTAGGCTTCTCATTAATCACATATACATTCACAAATACAATAAGCCTACATATCTCATATACGCTTATGGATGTGCACAATCCACACATTGGCATCATTTCTACACATATAGAACCCCAATGACATCTTTATTCGTGCCAACACCTTCCATTACTCTTCGATGTATTTCAATCATATCGTTGCACAACCATTTCCATGTATAACTGGTCTCATTCATTTTCCACTCATACATATTCGTGGAACTCTAATACACATGGTATTTCATAGACATTCATTTGTCATGCCATCCACATGAGGAATTAGTATCCTAGAACGTTTGGCATGTATTTTATTCTTCATATACACACATCTTTTCATTGGTAATATTATTCAAGCCAAATCACAACAAATTCACCTACATGAGAGCACATTCACATTTCTACATCTCACACACATAGAATTTACACCAACATGTAGCTCACATACTCATCAAAGTGTGTGAAATCACACATTTCATAAATCACTATAAACCTAAATCAAATCATTTCTCATATCAAGGTCCATGTATTCATGGCCCAATCCACATTCCATCTACACATTTCACATATATTCACAAACACAATCATTAAACATATTTCATTAAAAGTTAACATCTATTGTGTCCTCAGAAGGGTCTAGCTACTTACCTGGTCAGCCTTGCCTCTTAATTTTGCTCTCATATATTTCTTGATAAGCAGTTGTTTAAAGTTCATCTCTTCTTCTTCTCCTTCCTCTCTGGTAACCATTGCCATAGTCATGACACATTGATCAGTGTCCATTTAGAAGTCATTAAATCCCTTAGGTTAACAACAATTCAACCAACCAATAACATCATTTATTAAACTCTATTACACACACATATTGGTTGGATTATTATAATTAGAGGTTATTCATTTCCAATCATCACCAAAATTCATGGAAATCAAATATACATACATATTATAGTCCATGAATTTTATTGAGTCAAAATAAGGTCATTTACCCCTTGAAAATCCTTAATTTCATTCACACAGCAAATCTGTCTGCAGACCTTTTAACTGAACAGTGAAACTTTGAAGAATTTTATAAAATTCTACAATAGTCAAATCTCCACCAAAATTTCCAGTCTAAAACTAGACACATATAAGAGTTATTTTACCAAAAATCATGATTTTCTAAGGAGTATAAGGCAGTCAAACGGAATTTATTTCACAAACTCAGTTCTGGAACTTAACATTCACAGTTCTTTAAGTCCAGATTTGAAAAATCATAACAATTAATACACAACTCCAAAAACCATGAAAATTTACAGTCTAACAGAGAACATACCAAGGGTTTTCATATTAAAAATCACGAAATTTTACAAATATTGGCCCTCTCAAATCGAGTTCATTCCCCCTGTCCTGTTTTAAAACAGGGGAATTCACAATTTCGAACCAGAAATTTACAAATTCATTACAATTCACACACTACGAATTTTCAAGTGTTTCAAAATTCTATAAACTCCTTGAGGTGTCTAGTTTATCATATAAAAATTTCAGAGACAGCAAACAACCATGGCATTTATAAGAATTTTCGGACTAACCCCTATTCAGCAAAGAGGCCCTGCAGGAATTTCACTCAATCATGTTTCCTAGCTACCCAAACATCATGTCTTCTCCTTCAATATACCATAAAACATGTAATATCATGATTTCACACAGATTCTAGAATGCACATAACACAATTATTCCAAAATTTATAACATATCACATTAATTTCCTGTAAAAATAATGGAACCATGCAAGGAAATGGGAGGAGAAGTTGATTTCTACCTCTACTTTCTCTAGATTTCTTCCTCTTGCTTAATTTGTTGGCAACCATGGAGGAGAAAGAGATTAGGGCTGGCTGCTGGGATAGGATCAAAATGAATATATTTCTCTAGAATTCTCTCTTTTATACTTATCCAAATCTGCAAAATTTCGGTCTAACCCTTTAAGTTTTCAATTCGTTAATTAGCCCCTCCATCGCATCTAATTTCATCCCTCTCCATATATGTGTGTATATATATATATACATACCTCATAATGTTAATAATATATATTTTTACAATATACATGTAAGTCAAACTTACTTAAATCTTGGGGTGTCACAATGAGACATGTCATTTATTTTAAAATTTATAACTAATTAAAATATAAAATCTATAAATTCTTAAAAAATAATCAAATTTCATGTCAAAAGTTTATTATGACGAATTTTTTGTCGCTAAAGGTCATATTTAGCGACAAAAAATTGGTCGCAATAAACTTTTTAACTAAAATAATTTTATAAAAAAATGAATTGTTTTCTAATAATTTCGCGACGATATTAGAATTTATCGCAAAATATGCTTTTTTGTGACGACTTTTTTTTGTCGCAAAAAGTTGACATTATGTGATCCTTTTTGTGGCAAAATATTTGTCGTAAAATGCCAATTTTTGCGAGAAAAATTTTGTCGCCAAAAGATTTTTTGCGAGAAATTCCATAATCGTCGCATAAAAACCTATTGCGACTGGAACGCGACGAATTTATTTTCATCGCAAAAAGTCATTTTTCCCGTAATGTATCATGGTGCTCTAGCCTAGATTTGATAATTCTATCATGGCATTCTAGCCTATTGCATTTCTAGCATAATTCATATTAATTCATAATATCATTACATTTCTAACTTAAACATGGTTATTGTGGTATATTCTAGCCTATTTCAAACAATCTCAATCAATCAAAGGTATTCAAGCCCAATTAAAGCATTCAAAGGGCAATATGATAATTCTTACCAATTTTATGCTATTTCCTAGCATGCTTTAAAATAATTATAAGTTCTCATAGTCATGTTTCTAATCATGTGCTCCTAAGCATAATTCTAAGATTCACAAAGAAAATTAAATTCTTAAACATGATTTTAATAAAAAAAGGATAGTGGACTTACCTCGACACGCTTATCCATCTAGCAAAACAAACAAGAGGATTGAACAATTCATAAAACCCTAAACATGCTCCTAAGCATAAAATTAAACCTTAAACATGCTTATTCTAAGCAAGAAAAGTAAATAAGAAAATGGGGGGAGATGAGATGACTGCTCTTGAGAACTACCCCTTCTAGGTTTAGACCAATAAAACACCTAAAAACTTTAAACTAGACAAGACTTCTTGAATTTTCGAGCGTGTCTTCAAAAGAGAGAAGAGATGATTATATTCGATAATTAGTGTGTCTTGAAAGTGAGGAGAGGGGTGCTTATATAGTGGAGGGTTGGAGTTGAAAAAGGAAGCAAAGAAACAAATATGGGAGATTCATAATGAAAAATTCCAAATTTAGAGGACCAATTATCGGGCGGTTGTTAGACAGCCAGGTGGTTGTTCTCCTTCTAGCCCTTCCATTTTTAGCACATTAGATTTCTCCTATATTAATTTCCATGATTTTTCAAAGCCACATGTTAGTTTTCACATCGACTCCCTTTCACCTTTCCTTTCTTGGCCTCCAAGGGCATTTTGGTCATTTTTATGGCTCGACATTTGTTTTCATTTCATCATTGAGCCTTAAAAATTTAGTGTCTATAGTCATATTGATGATTTTTTTGATCAGTTGCAAGGTGCAATGGTTTTCTCTAAGATAGATTTACGCTCAAGTTACAATCAACTCAAGATTAGAGAAGCCAATGTACCTAAGACTACTTTCAAAACTCGTTATGGGCGCTATAAATTTCTTGTAATGCCATTTGGTTTAACTAATACTCTAGTAGCTTTCATGGACCTCATGAATTGGGTAGTTTATCCTTATTTGGATCTCTTTGTTATTGTATTTATTGGTGATATATTGGTGTATTCTCAGGACAACAAGGAGCATGTAAACCATTTCAAGAAAGTTTCTGCAAATCTTGAAGGAGAAACAACTTTATGATAAATTTAGCGAGTGTCAATTTTGGCTAGACAAAGTTGTGTTTTTGGGACATGTGATATCAACTGAAGGGGTATCCTGATAAGGTAGAAGCTATTATTAAAGGGAAGCGACCCACTAATGTAATAGAAGTTAGAAGTTTCCTTGACTTGGCAGGTTATTATAGGAGATTCATTAAGGGTTTTTCCAAAATTGTAGTCCCATTAACACGGTTAACTTGTAAGGTGGTGAAGTTTGAGTGGATTGATGCTTGTGAGCAGTGCTGTAAGGGGTGTGTAATTTATAGTGATGCCTTTAGACAAGGGTTGGGTTATGTATTGATGCAACATGAGGAGGTGATAGCTTATGCTTTAAAACAACTAAAGAAGATGAACAAAATTATCCCACCCGTGACTTAGAGTTGGCAGCAATTGTCTTTGCACTCAAGACTTGGCGATATTACTTGTATGGGCCAATATGTCAAATTTATACATATCACAAGAGCCTTAAGTATTTGTCCACCAAAAAAGAATTGAATCCTTAAGTAAATGTATTTATTAAATATTGATTATAATATGAATATTTGATCATTTATTCATCAAAATATAAAAGACCTTTTTCAATAACTTGCACATGACAATGCCATATGTATAGATGTCTAACTATTTGATATTTGTTAATGATAGTTGACTTGTATGTATTTTGTTAACACTTTAATACTCAATTAAAACTAACTAAATACCATGCAATAATTTTACATATCTAATGTATGTGGTTATTATATGATTAATTAATTGATATTAAATTATTTAATATCAACCTAATATTAAATAAATTTAATTATGTTAGATAAATTTATTTAATTACTAAATAAATTTATAATTATCAAAGTCCAAGTATGATTAATTTCAAAATCTTCTTAGTTTTTTATTATAATTTTCATATTTGTATACTTTTTATGACAAATAAAAGAGTCTTTAGCATTTTAATTTTTTTTAGATTTTTTGTGAGGAAATTTTCATCGCAAAAAGATTAATATTTTGTCACAAAATATGATGTTTTGCGATGATTTAATTTCGTCACAAAATGAGATTTTTTGCGATGAAATATAAATTTTTTTTCGTCGCAAGAAATAAAATTTAGGCAGACTTTTTCCCGCTTAAGAATTTTGAAAATTTTAAGTTCTTTAGCGATGAAAAATTTGTCGCTAAAGGTTAAAATTTTTGTCGCAAAATGAAATTTGGACGGACTTTTTCCCGCTCTTGAAATTTCAAAATTTTGAAATTCTTTCTCGACGAAAATTTTATCCCGAAATATCAAAATTTTGTCGCAAAAAAAATTTTTTAGCGAACTTTTTCCCGCTTTGAATTTTTTCATAATTTTGTAAACTATTTAACAACAAAATTTCTGTCGCTAAAGGTTAAAATTTCGTCGCAAAATATCCAACCTTTATTATATATACGTGGGTTAATTTTTTGATTGTTTCATTTTCTTCCATCACTTCCAGTTCTCTCCTCCTTTTCTTTTTACAGCATTATTATTCTTGGTAAATACTTTTACTCTTTCTTTTACTTTTGTGTTGTAATATATTTTCTTTAATAGTTTAATATATTTTTATTTATTTTAATTTTTGATTGATATTATTGTCTTTTGTTTGATAGATATTTTTTAAGGTGGAATGCAACTCAACGTTCTCAAATTCTTTGCTTCTTCAACATTGTTTTTTTTCATAAACTCATTTTTATGCTTTAATTATTACTTAATATTTTATTTTTATTTTTTAATAGGTATTTTTGAAGAAGGGTTGTACTTGAAGATTTGAGGATTGATACAAAGTCGAGCAATAAAAGAATTTTTGGATGATGAAGTTTTGTATTTTTCTTTCTCTTTTTTGTACTTTTTTTAAATTTTGCTATGTACAAAGGTTGATATATTGTAAAAATATATTGTGATAAATTTTTTGTAATTTGTTTTTAATTAATGAAATTATTAATATAAAGAATTAAGTTGTGTAATGAGACATGTCATTTATTTTAAAATTTATAACTAATTAAAATATAAAATCTATAAATTCTTAAAAAATAATCAATTTTCGTGTCAAAAGTTTATTGCGACGAATTTTTTGTTGCTAAGCGTCGTATTTAGCGACAAAAAATTCGTCGCAATAAATTTTTTAACTAAAATAATTTTATAAAAAATTGAATTGTTTTCTAATAATTTTGGGACAATATTGGATTTCATTGCAAAATATGCTCTTTTGCGACGACTTTTTTTTTGTCACAAAAAGTTGGCATTATGTGATCTTTTCTGTGACGAAATATTTGTCGCAAAATGCCACTTTTTGCTAGAAAAATTTTGTCGCAAAAAGACTTTTTGCGAGGAATTCCAGAATCATCGCAAAAAAACCTATTGCGACTCACATTTTGCGACTGCAGCGTGACGAATTTATTTTTGTCACAAAAACTTATTACGACAAAATTTTATCGCAAAAAGTCATTTTTCCCGTAGTGTTTGTCTAAGATGCATAATGTGTTCCATGTCTCCATGCTCTGTAAGTAGTTGTATGATCCATGTCATATCTTTCAACAATAACCTGTTCAGTTGAAAGAGGACTTGACTTATGAAGAAGGACCGTTATAGATAATAGAATGGAAACAATAAGTGATTCGTGCCAAGACTATTCCATTGGTCAATGTGTGGTAGAGAAATTACTCGAAGGAAGATGCTACTTGAGAGCGAGATGACATTATGAGAGCTCATTACCCTCATGTCTTCCTCTCAAGTTAGTAATTTCGAGGATAAAATTTCTTTTAGGGGTATAGTGTTGTAATGGCCTATGACCTTTTTAAATTAAATAAGCATTGGCCTAGGTTTGAAACTGATAAATAGCCCATTGGAAGTTAGAATCTAGCCTAGCTCATAGTCCATTTTTTACATTTTTCCATACATTTATATTAGGAATTAATTAGGAAAAAATTAGAAACAAAATGAAAGGGAGGCCAGAGAGGGGGAGACATGAGAAGGAGGACGAAAGGCTTGAGAGGTGGAAATTTTTCTTGGTTTTGGAGGGCTTTTTGAGGTAATTCATCCACCTTCTAGTTGAATTAATTGCATATTTTGATTTCTACCTTTAGATATGCATTAGAGAGGAATTATTGACATTTGGGAAATTGTCTAGAGAGAGAAAGGAGATTTATTTACTTATTTAGGATTGAATTTTTTGTATTTTAATGGAAATTAGATACTTTCTTATTAAATTGGGAGAATTATATATAATTGGTGCAACTTAGAATAAACCCATTTACCCAAAATTTTCCTAATTTATATTTTTTTACAAATATTCCTTAGATTTGTATTGGTATGAAAAATTAGTGAAGTTCCTAGCCAATTTTAACTCTTGGAAGCACCAACTGATGGATTTCCAATTTTGTGTTATTTTACTAAGATTCCAGTGAGTGGGAAATTTTGGGGTTTTGTCCAAAGATATGTTATTTAGAGTTATTGATGAGTTTTACTTTGCTTTTCCCTTAGGTGAGACTGCAGTTTCAAGTTCGGATGTGAATCCAATCGAGGAAGGGGTTGCCACACAAGTAGCTTCATAAGATTATGAGTGGGAAAAATGTGTTTTTACAAAGATTTGAATTATAAATTATAAATTTATATTTTTATACATGTTAGCAAAGCTTTATTGTGTTTAGTAAAGCCATTTTCCTTTAATTTTTCTATGAAGTATATTTTATAGTTTACCAAATGTTGTCTATTTAGTTTATTAGAAAGAATTATTTAATATATTAGAAATTTAAAAGTAAAGCAAGTTTCCTAAATTATCTCTAAAATAATGATACGACTCTAAAGTAAAGAATTGATTTTATGTTTTATTAAGCTGGTACCCAATTCATTAAGTTAGTAGATAGATATAAGTCTTTGGGACTCGTTTAGACACAAATAAAGGCTTTGGGCTGTGTGATCTAGGCGCTTAGCCCTTTGGGGGCAGCTCTGCGCATGCCTATGACCATTATAGTGATTAGCTTGGCCTGAGCGATCCTAGCCCTGCTAGGTCATGGTTAGCCAAATTAGTTTGGATACTTGATCAATGAAACTATGATGATTTAGAAATTAAAATGTGAAACGGCTTTCATGATATTTAGAAGCTTAACTCATTTATTAGATTCAGATGTTAAATGCAAGTTGAAACATTTTAGAAGATTTTTATATTAACCTTTAGATTAATATAAACAATGTTAGTAAAACAAAATTTTAATTATTAATTGTTATGATGTATTATTTTATTTTATGAAAATGTTATTTATTTTAATGACCCTGCCTCGCTCATTAAGGTTATACTAACTATGTTTTCTTCTTTTTAAAACCCCTTTTTCCCCACAAGACATTGCAATGTTCAGTCAGAGTACCACTAGCTGCTTGAGGTTGGGCGCTTTATGATGCTTTAATAGCAATATTTTTGATATTTTGTTTCATTATTTTGAATCAACTTTTATGTATGTATTTTTTTATACTATATATACATTAAGAATTTTCTTTTAGTTTCCTCTTAAAACTTTTTGCTTACTTATCATGCATAAGTTTTTGAGAAAACTTGAATTAAAATCCTGGTTATAAATTTTTGAATTGTAAATTAATTGTATTTGAGGCCAGAGGCTATGGTTTGCTATGTTGGTTATTTGGAAAACAAATGTTTTATTAGAGGACCTAAGGTCCTAAAAGGAAGTTAATAGTTATGTAAATATTTTAGAAATGTTGAATTTTGTGTGCTTGGCTAGTCCAAAATACATGGGAGACTACCAAATTTTTTTCAAATGATATATTTTAATAAGTTGTTTTCTTAGCATAATTTTAGGCACGATTCACTCAAGTTGGCTAGGAGCGGGTCGTGCCATCCATCACTTTGTACATTAAATATTATAATCCTAACCATGCAACATTCTCCTTAAAATAGCTTCCAGAGCATGGAATTTTGACATTCAAGCATATCATAATAGAAATCATAGCTTACCTAAGAGGGACTATACAGTTTGTTAATTTGGTCCTTTAATAGTTATTTTGTTATAAAACTGTTTTACTTTGTCATCAAATGGTTCACAGTAACGATATGATATAGAGTTATGGTATAAGTTCCTACATTTTCTGCCACATCCTTTCCCAGTAGTTCTTTCCACCTACTTCATCATTATTCCCACGAATATAACATTATAAAATCGATTGTAGGCACAAAGCCAACAAATATTTGTTGTAAGAAACTGAGAAAATGCATTTAAATAAAATCTAAAATTTCTGTTCAATTCATGTATACATAATTCTTTAAACTTGTTGCCATAATGGATGTTTACAAAGTTTGAATAAAACCCCAACATTGTACCCTCGTCCCATGGAAGTGGAATTATTTAAAAATGGATTATAGAATATTGTGAATGGGACTTTCATCCAGCCAAAGTACTTGCGACCATAACACTCTGTCAAAGCCTCTTTCAAGACTTAAGGCAACACGAACAAGCCATGGGCATCTCTGGAGAATGGAGTCACTACCTAATTTTCTATTAGGAAAATGGATGATGGCAATTCAATCCCTTACTTCGAGACTAAACTGCCCTTGTCCCTTTAGAGATGGATTTGAGAAGTTAGGTATGAGCCTTCAATGCTCTCAAATATAAATTCGACTTCTACTAGGAAATACCGAATAGGAATAGCTATACTTTGTTATATAATCCATGTAAGTTGTTTGTTTTATGAACACACTTCCAATTTTATCTTCTTAAAGACATGTAAGGTGATTTCATTCAAAACAATTGTACATTCATACAAAGAAGGAGGTAGGAGAATGAAATTACATATCCTCTCAAACATAGGGGATAAGGGATATGATTACATCAATTGTTATTCAACAATAAAGTAAATTCTAAATTCTACTTCTAAGCACTTCATATATAGCGTTCATTCATTCATATCAAGGCATATTCATGCATATCAAACATTGAATCTAATCAAATCAATTGAAGACTCGATAAATAAGGAATTCCTCACCATCATATGTGAGTCTATGCAATGGTTGTCAAGCCTCTTCGTGGCATACATTCATACATACATTCACTTATTCTAAGTGATGGTCTCTCACCATCGACATGAGTCCACCATCACTTAATGGCATTATATAATTATTCAATTATATTTCTGAGCATGGCATAGTCATACATTTATTCATATCAATCAATTGAAAGTCTAATTAAAGCCATAAACTAAAATCATGGCAATTCTACCTCGATTTGATAATTCTATCATGCTAACTCGCCCTATTCATAGCTATTCTAGCATAATTCAATAGCTAGTTCCAAATATGGCAATTCTTGCCTACTCATAGCAATTCTAGTGCATTTCAATCAATCATGACAAAACATGGCTATTCTAGCCTAATTTAATCAATCAAAGTAAATATGGTAATTTCAACCAATCAAGGTAATTCATATCTAATTCTATACTATTTTCTAGCATGCTTCAAAAATAAGTTTAATTCTTAGTCATGATTCTAATCATATGCTTTTAAGCATGATTCTAAGACATATGATCTTAAGCATATTTCTAAGCATTCATAAAGAAAATAAACTCCTAACATGATTCTAAATAAGGGAAAACAGGCTTACCTTGACATGCTTATCTATCTTTCAAAACAAACAAGGTATAAACCCTAAACATGCTTTTAAGCATTAAATAAAATCCTAAACATGCTTATTCTAAGAAAAAATAAACCTAAACATGCATATTTCTAAACAAGGAAAATAAAGAAGAGAATAAGAGAGAGAAGAGAAAATTGCTCTCGGGACAAACCCTTTATAGGTTTTGAGTAATACAAAAACACCTAAAAAATATTAGATTAGAAAGGACTCCCTAAAAGTCTCAAAAGTGTGCCTCGGATGAAGAGAGAGAGAATTTCCAGATGCCTTGAGAAGTGTGCCAAAGGCGTGCTTGTATAGGCTTTTCTTGGAGTAAAAAATTGATCAAAAATCAACATGAGATTCAGATGAACAGTTCCGATGCATAGATCTAGGTGGACAATGCCAGTCGGAGGTGCTACCACTAGTGAACAGTGCATTCTGGGTAGCTTTGTTCAATCGTTTATAACTTTTTGTACAGAACTTCAGTTTATGATTTGTAAATTTCTAAAAAAACTAGACATCTGTAGCTTCGCAATGGTGTATGACTCATTGCTGGATTCTTTCTAAATTAATTTATATGATTTCTCAACATTACATGTTAGTTTTCTAAGTTTTTGGTCTTTCACCTTGGCACACCTTTCTTTCTATTGAAGGTCAATTCAGCCATTCCACATTGCTCAACACACATTCATGTTTCATCATCGAGCTCAAAAATCAAGTGTCTACAACTTGCTCCTTGCTTTGGAGAGGTTTGTGAGACATAAAGATTGACAAAGTATTCTAACTTTGTCTTCTCTATTCTCATCCTGGTATCTTTGCCCTCATCTGCATTCTGTCAAACATCTCATCATTTGGCCTCCTCTTCAATTCCTACAAAAAGAGGTGCACCTACTTAAGAGCTAGTGTGGCTACTTAAAGGCTAATTAGCATCCTTCTAATGCATGAAATACATCCTTATGATGCGTGGTATTGCACTATTTTAGTGCAAACAAATACATCCTTCTAATGCATGAAATGCATCCTTATGATACATAGTATGCACTCTTCTAGTGAATACAAGTGCATTCTTCTAATGCGTAGAATGCATCCTTACGATGTATAATATGCACTATTCTAGTGTAGACAAGTGCATCCTTCTAATGTGTGGAATGCATCCTTACGATGAATGATGAGCACTTTTCTAGTGTAGGCAAGTGCATCCTTCTAATGCGTGGAATGCATCCTTATGATGAATGATGAGTACTTTTCTAGTGCAGACAAGTGCATCTTTCTAATGCACGGAATGCATTCTTATAATGCATGATGACCACTCTTCTAGTGTCTACAAGTGCGTCCTTCTAATGTGTGGAATGCATCCTTGCGATACATGATGTGCACTCGTCTAAAACGGACAAGTGCATCCTTATGATGCAAAGATGAAACACTCTTAAGTGTACCTGCTTCCTAAGGTTTCTAACACTATTCAGTGCACCCATTTCTTAGGGTTTCTAACACTTTTCAGTGTACCTACTTCTTAGGGTATTTAACACTCTTCAGTGTGCCTCTTCTTAGGGCTCATGCCTATTCTAAGGGCTTAAAACACTCCTAAGTGCACCTATTCCTTAGGGTTTTTAAACACTCTTCGGTGCACCTCTTCTTAGGGTTTGTGCCTATTCTAAGAACTTAAAACGCTCTTAAGTGCACCTACTTCTTAGAGTTTTTAAACACTTTTTAGCGTGCCTCTTCTTAGGGTTTATGCCTACTCTAAGGGCTTCAAACACTTTTAAATGCACCTACTTTTTAGGGTTTTTTCTACTACATGGCGACTAGGTAAAAGGTCTATCATGTGATGCTTCATGGTCTTTAGACCTTTCATTCTTCATGCCTTTGGTAAAATTTTCTTTAGTCTTCTTTGATCTCTTCAGACTTTTGCATTTGTTGGGCTTTACACCCTTCTTTTAGGTGCTTCTTACTTCCATTCTTTACTTCTTAATATTTTAAACTTACTCGGGAGAATTCTATTGTATTGCACCTTCTTGGTCTTTAGACTTTCATTCACTGCGTTTCATGTCCTTTTTTTGAGTGTTTCTTGTCTCCATTCGCTTGTTTTGCAGATTCTCATGCTTCACTGGGGAAAGTTCCTGATATGTTGTGCCCTCTTGGATTCACTGGGGATTTCTTCATTGTTCTTGCAAGTTTATGCAAAATATAAAACATCTCTTGATGATTTTAAATCAATTCAAAGTTGACCTTATTTGATGTGCTCTTTAACAAATTGTTTTCTCATCTTTACAAGAATTCTTTCCACGTGTGCCAGTTGGTCGTCCAATTCCATGTGACTCAAATTTTCTCTAAGTTCTTCTTCTTCAAATCCTTTCTCCAAGTAGAACTTCAAATTTGAACTTCCTTCTTCCAGGTGAACTTCAAATTTCTTTTTCAAGATCTTTTCTTTAAGGTAGTGATGAACACTTAAATATGTATGTGTAATAAGAGCTTATTTCATCATATTGCATTAATAGTGCCATTAAATTTCTCAACTAAAGCATATTTGTAGTCTTTGCATATTTGGAATTAACTTTCTCTTAATTTTGGCCTTGATGTAGGTTTGGTAAAATGGACATAATTTCTATTTATAGATCAGAAAGGTGCAAATCTTGATGTTTTGAAAAGCTTATTTAATTATCTACAAGATTGTATTTCACAATCATCATCAAATTCGAGGTCTTAGTGGACCAAAATTGGGCTTGAAATGAACCCATCTACAGTTTCGGTCCAACATGACCATGCCTCAGTATTTGATAATATCTCTCAAAATACGTATCCAAATTGTACAAATCAATATGTTCTAGAAAGCTGAGAGAAGTATCTACAACTTTCATGAAGACATGTGATTAAAATGCTCAATAATTCAATGCCAAAATCGATGGTCAAAGTGGTGCACGTAATGATCCCAATTGTCAAAGTTAGTTCACCTAATATTTGACAACTATTTCTTTATAATTTGACAAGTTTGCCCCTGAATGTATCTATAAATAGAAGTGCCTTATGACCCATTAGGGCATCTTGGCCTTTGCTGGGATCCCTTGTTATTGTGTTTTTCTCTCTTGTATTTTTATGTTATTAATGAATTTCCTTTTTCTTATAATTTGTTTTCTTTTATAATGTCTTTCTAATTTCTCTCTTGCTAAGGTGAAAGGGTGAAACCCTTGATATAAGAGTAAGGATTTTCTAACCCTTTGATATGTGCTTAATAATTATAATCTTGTGTTATTTATTTTATATAATTTATATTTATTTCTCTAATCAATATTGACACCACTTGAAAAGTAGAGCTCTTGATCCATTGTAGACAATCCTTGGCACATCAAATGCTTGGATCCTTTCTAGATGTCGTATGGTTCTTTCTTACCGACAAAAATCTAATTAGGAACCTTGATTTGTTGTAGACATATGGTGATTGACCCATTGGATGCTTGAACCCATTTACAAGTAGTGGTATAAATATTGGTAACGAAGCAAATATAATTCATATAACTATTGTTTATCCTTATTTGAAATATCAAGGGCGGATCCCTTAACCTTAGCTTTCATTATTATTATGTTAATTACTTTTATTTGCTTATTTTAATCATTCTCATCTATTGTTGATATTATCTTGTCATATCTTTGAATCATTCATATCATATTTGCTTACTTTTAAGTTGTAGCGCTAAAATCCATTTCCTCGTGGATCGACCCCGGTCTCACCGGGTTTATTACTTCGACACTTCTATACTTGGTAGATAATCCTTTTTCGGATGTGTCAAGTTTTTGGCGCCGTTGCCGAGGAAGGTAAAAATTGGCGTGCAAAATTACTTGATAGAAAAACATCATCTTCCTTAGAAAACATGGCCGACAATCTAGTGTAAAGGTTCACGGATGAAGGGGACAATCGTTCCCAACAAAATGATTAGAACCAAGCAAGAACCCTCGGAGACTACATGAATCCGGTAAGGACTATTGCACCATCTTGTGTAGTTTCTCCTCCAGATTCAACCCATTTCAATTTCAAGCCAAGTTTTGTTCGACTTCTACCCACCTTTCATGGCTTCGATATGGAGAACCCATATTCGCACTTAAAGCTCTTTGAAGGGGTATATAACTCTTACACTGACCTAAATTGTAGCATAAACACTATTAGATTAAAGCTTTTTCCTTTTTCTTTAAAAGATAAAGCTAGAATATGACTACAAAATTTGAGGTCGAATTCCATTAGTTCATGGGATGAGATGAAACAACAATTTTTGAAAAATTTGTTTCCTACCCATAGAACAAATTCTCTTAAAAGACAAATTTCCAATTTCACTAAAAAACAAGGGGAAACCCTTTACCAATATTGGGATAGGTATAAGGAACTATTTAACACCTGTCCTCACCATGGTTTTGAAACTTGGAGAATAGTTACACACTTCTATGAAGGGTTAACACCTCAAGATAGGCAACTAGTGGAGTTAATGTGTAATGGAGAATTTGGAGATAAAGACCCTGAGGAAGCAATTGACTACCAAGATTCCTTGGCAGAAAAGGCACAAAATTGAGACACTGTTGGCACTTATGAGGTACCAAGCAAGGCCCCAACCTCGACATCCAATAGAGGCATTTACAACCTTAGGGAAGACCATGACCTTTAAGCCAAATATGTATCCTTAGCTAGAAACGTCGAGGCTTTAGAGATGAAAAAGAGTGGTCAATTGAATTCTATTCAAGAAAATGTCTGTAACATTTGTAATGACAATGACCATTCCACTAATGATTGCCCAACTTTGCCTGCCTTTAGGGAATGTCTCCATGAAGAAGCCAATGCCTTGAATACTTTCAAAAGGCGAAATCACAATCCATACTCACAAACCTATAATTCTGGTTAAAGAAATCATCCAAATTTTAGTTGAAAAAATGACAATCATGCACAATCTTCACAAGTCTCTTTTCAAACACGACAAAATTTTCAAAATTCTCATGATCATGCATATACTCATCCTCCTAGGAATGACCTTGAAGAAACATTGCATTCATTCATTACAAAGCAAGAGACTTTCAATAGTCAAACTGCTCAAACATTAGCAAATTTGTCAGACACTCTTGCAAAATTTGCATCTACATTTAGCATCTAAGAAAAGGGAAATTTTCCTTCTCAAACATTGCAAAACCCCAAAGATCACTCTAACTCAAATGCAGGGAGTTCAAGTAACCATTATTTTGACCAAGCCAAATCAGTTATGACCCTTCACAATGGTAAGGTTTTTGAAAAACACATTCCTAACCCTTGTGAAAAAGAAGAAGAATCGATCTCTAAAGGGCAAGGAGAGGTTGCCAAACCAACACCTAGCGAAGAAGAAACCAAATCCTCATCTGTGCCTCAATTTCCTTAAGCATTAGCCACACAAAAGAAGCCAACTCACAATTCTGAAATCTTTGAAATTTTTAAATAGGTAAAGGTCAACATTCCTTTTGCTAGATATGATCAAACAGGTACCTTCTTATGCAAAATTTTTGAAAGACTTGTGCACTGTGAAAAGGAAATTAAATGTGAAAAAGAAGGCCTTTCTAGCCAAGCAAGTAAGTGCTATTCTTCAAAACAATAATACAGTGAAATAGAAGGATCCAGGTTGTCCTACAATTTCATGTGTTATTGGAGACCATAAAATTGAACAAGCTTTACTTGATCTTGGTGCTAGTGTGAATTTGCTTCCATATTCGGTTTTTCAGAAACTCAATCTAGGTGAGTTAAAAGTGACTTCTATGACTCTTTTGCTTGCTGATAGATCAATTAAAGTACCAAGAGGAGTAGTAGAAGATGTGTTAGTTCAAGTTGATAAATTCATTTACCCAGTGGATTTTATCGTCTTGGACACACAACCAGTAGAAGTATGTAATTCAATTCCTGTCATTTTAGGGCGTCCATTTCTAGATACCTCTAACGCTTTGATTAATTGCAGGAATGGAGTCATGAAGCTATCATTTGGGAACATGACATTGGAACTTAATATTTTCAATATGTGCAAACAACCACATGAAGAAGAAGATGAAATTGAGGAGGCCAATATGATCAAAACTATTGTGGAAGATCACATCCAAAAAGGGAGTTCTTCTGACCCTTTGGAAACTTGTTTAGTGAATTCATTAGAATCAAGTATGGAACTAGAGTCTGATCTTTCTAATATATATTCTTTATTGGATTGTGCACAGGTGATGAAAAAAGGCTCAACACCAATATTCGAAGAATTAGGGCAAATGAATGAAAGCAAGGAAGAGGAAGCTCCCAAGTTAGAACTGAAGCCCTTACCTTAAGGACTGAAATATGCATACCTTGGGGAGAATCAGGCATATCCGGTGGTAATTTTTTCATCCCTCACAAGCGAGCAACAAGGTAAGTTGATACACGTACTTAAAAGGCATAAAAATGCAATCGGATGGACTTTAAAAGATATAAAAGGCATTAACCCTTTGATTTGTACACATAGAATACATTTAGAAGAAAATGCTAAAACATCCCAACAACCTCAAAGGAGATTAAATTCCCATATGAAAGAGGTGATTAGGGCTGAAGTTTTCAAACTACTTGATGTGGGAATTATCTACCCTATTTCTGATAGTAAGTGGGTAAGCCCTACACAAGTAGTACCTAAGAAATCTGCAATTACAGTAGTCAAAAAAATGAAAAGGTTGAATTATTGCCAACTCGAGTCTTATCTAGTTGGAGGATGTACATTATTTATAGAAAATTAAATGCTATCACCAGAAAAGACCATTTTCCCGTACCTTTCCTTGACCAAATTCTTGAAAGAGTAGCAGGGCACTCCTACTACTGCTTTCTTGATGGATATTCAGGCTATTATCAAATTCTCAATGCACTCGAAGACCAAGAAAAGACCACATTCACGTGCCCCTTCGGCACTTTTGCATTTAGGAGAATGCCTTTTGGACTTTGCAATGCCCCAGCCGCTTTTCAAAGATGCATGTTAAGCATTTTCAGTGACATGATTAAGCATTGTTTAGAAGTTTTTATGGATGATTTAACTGTCTTTGGAAACTCTTTTGATAATTATCTTGAAAACTTAGAAAAAGTCCTAAAAAGGTGTGAAGAAAAAGATCTTATTTTGAATTGGAAAAAATGTCATTATATGGTCACTTCAGGAATTGTCTTAGGTCATGTGGTATCTCCTAAGGGAATTGAAGTGGACAAAGCAAAAGTAGAATTAATTTCCCATTTGCCTTCACCAAAAACAGTCAAAGAAGTCCGTTCATTCTTAGGGCATACTGGATTTTATAGGAGGTTCATAAGAAATTTCAGTACTATATCTAAACCTCTTTGTAACCTCTTAATAAAAGACACTTCTTTTGAATGGACTCAAGAATGGCAAAATGCCTTTGATAAGTTAATTGGACTTTTAACAACTACTCCAATTATGCAATCTCCTGATTGGTCCTTGCCTTTTGAATTGATGTGTGATACAAGTGACTATGCCGTTGGTGCTGTCTTAGGACAAAGAAAAGAAGGTAAGCCTTATGTGATATACTATGCAAGTAGAACTTTAAATGATGCACAAATAAATTATACAACAACTGAAAAAGAACTACTTGTAGTAGTATTTGCATTGGATAAATTTCGATCATATTTAATTGGTTCTCCCACGATTGTTTACACTGACCATGCAACTGTGAGATATTTAATGTCTAAACAAGATGCAAAACCTAGATTGATATAGTGGATCTTATTGCTCCAAGAATTCAACATCACAATAAAGGATAAGAAAGGAGCCAAAAATATCGTTGCAGATCATCTTTCAAGACTAACGACAGAGACATTAATTGAAACTTCACCTATCAATGATTCTTTTTCTGATGAATTTTTATTTTCCGTTGCTGCTGTACCTTGGTTTGCTAACATTGTAAATTTCCTTGAAACAGGAAAAATGCCACCTCATCGGAATGCTCAAGACAAAAGAAAGTTTTTGACCGAAGTGAAAAATTTTTATTAGGATGACCCATATCTATTCAAATATTGTCCGAACCAAATAATTAGAAGATGCATACCCGACAATGAGGTAAGTAGTGTCATTAATTTTTGTCATTCCGAAGCATGTGGAGGACATTTTTCATATAGAAAAACAGCTGCTAAAATCTTGCAATGTGGATTTTATTAGCCTACCTTATTTAAAGATGCACAAGCATTTTGCAAAACTTGTGAAAATTGTAAAAAATTGGGATCCATTTCAAAAAGAAACATGATGCCTTTGAATCCCATTCTTGTTGTTGAAATCTTTGACTGTTGGGGTATTGATTTTATGGGACCTTTTCCACCATCATTTGTTTTTGTGTACATTCTTGTTGTAGTAGACTATGTTGCAAAATGGGTCGAGGCAATTCCATGTCGAAACAATGATCACAAAACAGTTATCAAATTCTTGAAAGAGAATATCTTGTGTAGATTTGGAATTCCTCGAGCCATTATTAGTGATAGGGGTACACATTTTTCTAACAAACCATTTGAAACCTTAATGAAGAAATATGGAATAACCCAAAAAATTTCTACACCTTATCACCCGCAAACAAGTGGACAAGTTGAAATAGCTAATAGGGAGATAAAATAGATCTTAGAAAAAACTGTTACCCCAAATTGTAAAGATTGGTCTTTAAGACTCAATGATGCACTTTGGGCTTACCAAACTGCTTTCAAAACATCATTGGGAATGTCTCCTTATAGATTAATTTATGAAAACCTTGTCAATTGCCTGTGGAAATTGAGCATAAAGCTTATTAGGCCATTAAAACATTTAACACAAACTTGAATGATGCATGCAAGTTACATAAACTCCAACTGAGTGAACTTGAAGAAATCAGGAATGAGGCTTATGAAAATTCTAAAATCTGCAAAGAAAAAATGAAGGTTTTTAATGACAAATTCATTGTTAGAAAATCTTTTGAACCTTCATAAAAAGTTCTTTTGTATGATTCAAGATTGCACTTGTTTCTTGGTAAACTTTGGTCTCGTTAGACGGGGCCTTTCATTGTTAAAAAAGTTTTCCCTCATGGAGCAATTGAAATTGAGAACCCAAAGAATGGTAATGTGTTTAAAGTTAATGGACAACGGTTAAAACTATTCTTTGAAAATTTTGACCAAAATTAAGAGTCTATTGCTTTAGTCGATCCTTTTTAAAGATTGATTTTTCCCGGTCAAGTGGCGGATACGGTACTCCATGACTTTTAAAGTTGATTTTTCAGTTCCCTAAAAACTGTTGCTCACCTTGCATCTATTTTCTTTTCTTCTCTCTCATTTTCTTCACATGGATACCATTTTCTCAAAATTGCACAAACATTTTCCCTCTCTTCCTCAAAATGATTTGCTTAAAATTTATAAAGCTCGTGTAGAATGACTAAGGATGTTGATGTGTAAGGGTATTGCTATTGATGTAAGATGGTTAATTGAAGCCAAGGTTCGATTTTCTTGTGAATTTTCAAATAATCTTGTTTCTCACATGCCAGGTATGGGAAAAAGCTCTTACACCAAAAAGCGAAGAGCGAAAAGGCTACAAGTTTGTCCCAAATGTGTAAGATGGACTTGTAACCAGCGTTGCCGCTCCTTGGGATATTTGTCTAATAATCGAGAGTATAAACTATAGTTCATCAAGAATGGACTGAGTAGGGAGTCTTTAGATGATATCCGAATGACTCTTGAGACGCATTCTTGTGGACTTGTGCAGCGTGAAATTTTTAAACTGTGGACATAATTATGAGATGAGCAGGAATGCTATAGTTTTGGGAATTTGACTCAAAATGACCCTATTTGCTAGTTTATAAGAAAACTGGATGGGAAGTATATCCCCAACTCATAGAAGGTGTTTAAGCCGTTTCTGGACGTAAAACCAGAGGAAGATGTGAGCCACAGTCACAACTACCTGTACATATGCATGCGTGCCATCATTTTTGAATTTTAATACCTCATTAGCCGTCATTTTTGAATTTGTATCTTTTGTTTGACTTATGGTGTCTTATTTCATCATCTTTTTTGAAATTCTATGCATTATTGTCATATTTTTCAACAAGCAACCGAGCTACCTGTTTAGATGTCATCATTAGCATACCTTTTTGCACTCCATAAATACCACATTTCTTGTTCTCTTCTTCACACATAGATAGAGAGTTGAATAGATATGGCGGAAACTTCAAAACGTCGAATCCAAAGGATATTTGTATTCTGTGGATCTCGACCGGGTAAAAGGGAAGAGTTTGTACAAGTAGCAAATTATCTTGGTAGGCTACTGGCTGAAACAAAGATTCATTTAGTTTATGGGGAAAGTAGCCTCGGGTTAATGGGTTGTGTGTCAACAACTGCAGATGTGGGAGGTAGTCAAGTTTTAAGAGTTATTCCTAAGCTTTGGCTGTAGAAAGCATCATTGGAAAAACGGTTGGGAAGGAGTTACAGGTCTCCTCTATGCATGAACGCATAGCACATATGCTCATCAATTCAGATGCCTTTATTACTTTAACAGGTGGCTTTGGTACTCTTGAAGAGATTTTTCAAATTGCCTCTTGGGCCCAACTGAATCTCCATAAAAAAACCCATAGGTTTGTTGAATGTTAAAAATTTCTTTGATATTTTGATAAGTTTTGTTGATGCTGCTGTGGAACAAAATTTTATCCATTATTCGGCGAGAAAGATCCTTGTTTCTGCCACTACCGCTAATGAACTACTTGACAAGTTACAAGTAGTCAAGTATGAACCTGACCCAGCCATCACTCAATTTAATTGGTCAGGGGGGCAAAACAAAAAGTGTAAATTGGATCTGAATCTCCGCTTGTAATTTTTTCTTGTCCTTTATTTTATTTTTAGCATTTTATTTTATGAGTCTTTCAGGTCATCTCTCTCGAATAACAGAAGCTTTAGATAATGTCTCCTATACTTTATCCCTTTACATTTAAACATTGAGGACAATATTTCATTTGGTTGGGGGGAAGCATAGTAGACGTAAGTGTGTCTTAAATTTTCTTTTTCTTGCACAAAAAAAAAGCGAGTTAGTAATTAGATTTAGAGTGCGGTGTAAGGAGTTCAAATCCTCTTGAGACGCATTCTGGGTCAGGAATGGCAGAGTATGGAGGGCCAGTTTTAACTCTTGAAACCCATTCTAACCAATTTGTCATTTTATTTTGATCTTATGAACTCATTTTAGCTAACTTGATATTATTTAGACTTGATTTTTGAATTTTATAACAAGGAAGTCTTATTCATTTCACTTTGAATTATTCAAATCTATGAACTCTCACAACCTTATCATTTAATAAACTGTGTGCTTATGTACTCGTTAAGCAAGTATTCATGAACCTCTCTTCATACACAAACACATACCTTGATGCATGATTGTGGATGGCGAAATGAAATGTTGCAATATTTGAGTTCTTTTGTTTTGTTTAGGATAACAACAAAAGGAAGGGGAAAGTAAAAAAAAAAAAAAAGTGAAAGAAAAAAAAAGTGAGAAAAAGAGAGAGAGAGCAATTGTGGATAAGTTTGGTCTCGTAGCCTCCTTAATTCGAGCAATTAAGCCCGAGGGGTGCCTCAACACCTAATAACCTAAGAGCAACAGGTTTAGGAGCTATTGGCCCAAAGCTCGCTACAAGTATTAAGGAGAAAGCTTAATGGGATTGAACATTGCACTATCCACAAGTTTTTAAGTAAAAATAAAGTATCGGCAACTCCAATTGTTAAGCTCGTAGGGGTGTCTTAACACCTAATGCCCTAAGGCAAACTGGTCTGGGAGTCATTAGCCTAAGGCTCGCTATATGGGTTAAAGATGCATTCTTTCAAAAAAAAAAAAGAACAATATATATATATATATATATATATATATATATAATGAATGAATTCTCCCTACCTAAGATTGTTAACCTTATCAAATATTGGAACTGATATGGTTTCTTTCTAATAAGCCCCATAGTCATGCGTCGACTGAGCATAAAAAATAAGGTTTGTTGATATCTTGATTGAAGGGTACATGAGTCATTTCAAAAAAAAAAGGTTGAGAGTTTGTTTATTTGGATAAAATCAAGGAGAGTGCAATAATGACCACCTTGGATGTAAAATTCTATAAATCACTTCTAAATAATAACGCTTTAATTGCTAAGGACTAGCAATAAACTAGTTGGGGGGTGTGGTGAACACTTAAATATGTATGTGTAATAAGAGCTTAATTAATCATATTGCATTAATAGTGCCATTAAATTCCTCAACTTAAGCATATTTGTAGTCTTTGCATATTTGGAATTAACTTTCTTTTAATTTTGGTTTTGATGTAGGTTCGATAAAATAAGCATAACTTTCTATTTATAGATCAAAATAGTGCAAATTTATCTACAAGATTGTATTTCACAAATATCATCAAATTCGGGCTCTTAGTGGGCCAAAATTGGGCTTGAAGTGAACCCATCTACAGTTTTGGCCCAACCTGACCATGCCTTAGTATTTTGGCCATATCTCTCAAAATACGTATCCAAATTGTACAAATCAATATGTTCTAGAAAGCTGAGAGAAATATATACACTTTCATAAAGATATGTGATTAAAATGCTCAATAATTTAATGTCAAAATCAGTGGTCAAAGTGGTGCACCTAATGATCCCAATTGTCAAAGTTAGTTCAACTAATATTTGACAACTTTTCATTTATAATTTGACAAGTTTGCCTCTGAATGTATCTATAAATAGAAGTGCCTTGTGACCCATTAGGGCATCTTGGCCTTTGCTGGGATCCCTTCTTATTGTGTTTTTCTCTCTTGTATTTTTATGTTATTAATGAATTTCCTGTTTCTCATAATTTGTTTTCTTTTATAATGTCTTCCTAATTTCTTTCTTGCTAAGGTGAAAGGGTGAAACCCTTGATATAAGAGTAAGGATTTTCTAACCCTTTGATATGTGCTTAATAATTATAATCTTGTGTTATTTATTTCATATGATTTATATTTATTTCTCTAATCAATCTTGACACCACTCGAAAAGTGGAGGTCTTGATCCATTGTAAACAATCCTTGGCACATCAAATGCTTGGATCCTTTCTAGATATCGTATGGTTCTTCCTGATCGACACAAATCTAGTTAGAAACCTTGATTTGTTGGAGACATATGGTGATTGGCACATTAGATGCTTAAACCCATTTACAAGTAGTGGTATAAATATCGGTAACGAAGCAAATATAATTCATATAACTAAAATGGGTTGTTTATCCTTATTTGAAATATCAAGGGGGATCCCCTAACCTTAGCTTTCATTATTATTGTGTTAATTCCTTTTACTTGCGTATTTTAATCATTCTCATCTATTGTTGATATTATCTTGTCATATCTTTGAATCATTCATATCATATTTGCTTACTTTTAAGTTGTAGCGCTAAAATCCTCTTCCTCGTGGATCGACCCTGGTCTCATCGGGTTTATTACTTTGACACTCTTATACTTGGGAGATAATCCTTTTTCGGATGTGTTAGGTAGACTTTGAATTCCTTCTTTAAGGGAGATTGTTTCTTCAAGATGGATGCCTTCTTCGAGGAAGATATCTTCATCAAGAAAGATTCCTTCTCTAAGATAGATGCCTTCTTCAAGGGATATGTCTTTCTTCAACATAGATTCTTTCTTCAAGGTAGATGTCTTGTTCAAGGCGACTTCCTAGACTACATTGACCACTCCTGGCGATATGTACTTGTTACAAACTATAGTGTCCCTTCTAGACTATGTGAGTTCTCTTGAGAAAATTTGACTCGTTCTAAGCGATTTGCAATTCTTGCGAACTAAGCTTCTTCTAGATTGTACTTGCACTTCTTGGATGGTTGATTATTTCAATTCTTTCTCCTCAAATGTGGTCCTCTTCGATTGTCTTCAATTGTGGCAGTCCTCATTTTTATGGTAATACTTGTCTATAACGTTGTCATAGCCCTGGTATGTTGTACATTGTAATGTTGAGAACCTTTATCCATGTGTTTAGCATATCATGTTACTTTAGGCAATCGTCAGGTTGCATTCAGATTGAGCTGCCTTTACACGTTGTACTGCTTGAGAGAAGTCTCATTGAGACTCCTTCTTTAAAACTATTTTTTTCTGTAGCATTTTTTTTTTGAAATAGTTGAGAAGCAATCCCAAATATCCTTAGGTTGTTGTTGATCAGAAAAAAGTGATTTTTTTCACAGCAACAACAACCCTAAAGTGGCCTAATAAACTTCTAAAAGAAGTTGTAGGATGTTTAAAACTTTTAAAAAGCTCTTCATAAGTAGGATAGAGATTGTGGGATTGTTGTTACAGTAGCTTTTAGCATGTGCAAATAACTAAAACGGGCATGTATAGTATTCCTTTCTAATATTTAACTGTGAAAATTTATAATCAATCTTTTCAGCTTTTTAGTACAAATTCTATATAAATTATTTTTTATATAAATGTAATTAAATGTACAATTATTTTGTAATTGATGTAAAAATATAAGGATGTTTAATTTAATTGAATATCAAAATCAAATTAATTTATATTTAATATTTAATATGAAAACACACATATTTATTTATAAAAGAATTTAAAAATAAATTAAATTAATAAATACATATTAAATAAATATGAAATTATATTTTTGCTAATTTTAATATTTATTATATTTATTTAATATATTTTTATTTAATATATTTTTATTTTAATAATTAAATTTATTTGATGAAATTAAAAAAAATTATAACATGTCACTGGATAGTCACCAGACCACCATCAGAATCGATTCTTGATGACTATATCCGAGTGTATCTGGAGGCACTACTAGTGTAGAAATGATTAGCGCAACCTAATCTATAAAACGACCCAAGCATTTATGGCATCAAAGGTAGTCTCTGGTCAATCTTTCACCTCTTTTGTGGCTGAATGCTGCATTGGATGCCAAAAATGTTTGTGTCGTTATGAGCAAGGCTTTCATCCCACTTTAAGCAATTGCAACCACGACATTGTGTTGAAGCCTTTTTTGAGATTTAAGGGAACACAGATTAGCCATAGAGACTAATCCAGAGATAATGATGGTGTTGCCACCCAGTTTTCAATTGGGACATAATGAATAAGGGCAATCTGATCTCTTGCCTAAGGATCTAAACTACTTTCATCCATTTATAGACGGATTTGAGAAGTTAGGTACAAGCCTTTGGCCTATCCTGATGTAAATCCGACCTCCATTATGGTATACCAAATGAAATGTCTTATTTATCATTTTAATCCACTTAGGCTGAGTCATTTTGAGCACACATTGACATGACTTGCCCCTAGCTATGTGAGTGAATCATGCCTAAAACCGTGCTAAGAAACTCACTTTTTAAAATGTGCTATTTAAGAAAAATTTCGGTAGAGACTCCCCTATAATTTGGACTAAACCCTTGCCAAAACACACATTTTAACACTTTTAAAATATTTCTCAACTTCTTTTAGGACTGTTGTCCTCATCAACCCCAACTTGCTAAAATATAAATACAACTCATGCTCAATATACTTAATATTTAGAAATTTATACAAAGATAAATAAAAAAATGAAATGCTTTTTGACACATCCGAAAATAGGATTGTCTCCCAAGTATAGGAGTGTCGAAGTAATAAAACCCGGTGAGACCGGGGTCGATCCACGAGGAAGGGAATTTAAGCGTTACAAATTATAAGCTAAACAAATGTGATATGGATGATTCAAAGAGGTGACATGATAATATCAACAAGTATGTAAGATGGTAGGTGGTATTACCGACCATTCAAATATAAAACAAAAAGCAAGAGGAGGTAAAACCATCCATGGAAATAGGTGGTATAACCAACCATAGTAAATTAAAGAACAATTTCATAAGGTGGTAGAACCTACCATAGTAAATAAAATAAAAAGTTCATAAACAATAGAATAATTAAAATACAAGAGGAATTAACACAATAATAATGAAAGCTAAGGTTAGGGGATCCGCCCTTAATATTTCAAATAAGGATAATTAACCCATTTTAGTTATATGAATTATATTTGTTTCATTACCAATATTTATACCACTTCTTGTAAATGGGTTCAAGCATTTGATGTACCAAGGATTGTCAACAATGGATCAAGACCTCCACTTTACGAGTGGTGGCAAGATTGATTAAGAAATTAAATATAAATCATATTGAATAAACATTATAAGATTAAGATTATTAAGCACATATTAAGGGTTAGAGAATCCTTATTCTCATATCAAGGTTTCACCCTTTCACCTTAGCAAAAGAGAAATTAGAAGAACATTATAATAGAAAGAAAATAAAATCCAAGAAAAAGGAAATTCATTAATAACATAAACACACAAAACACAATACAAGATCCTAGCCAAAGCCAAAATGTTCCAGCCAAGGCCAAGATGCCCTAATGGGTCACAAGGCACCTCTATTTATAGATTCATCCAGGGGCAAACTTGTCAAATTACAAGGGCATAATTATCAAATATTAGTTGTAAATATCTTTGACAATTGGGATCATTAGGCACCGACTTTGACCATCAATTTTGACATTGAAATGTTGAGAATTTTAATCACATGTCTTCATGAAAGTTGTAGATATTTCTCTCAGATTTATAGAATATATTGATTTGCACAATTTGGATACGTATTTTGAGAGCGGTTCAAATATTGAGGCCTGGTCAGACTGGGCCGAGACTGTAGATGGGTTCACTTCAAGCCCAATTTTGGTCCACTAAGAGCCCGAATTTGATGATGCTTGTGAAATGCAATCTTGTATACAATTGAATCAGATTTCCAAAACATTAAGAATTGCACCATTCTGATCTATAAATAGAGAGTTATGCCCATTTTACCAAACCTGTAACAAAACCAAAATTAAGAGGAATTAATTCCAAAGATGCAAATGCTACAAATATGCTTAAGTTGAGGAATTTAATGACACTATTAATGCAATATGATGAGCTAAGCTCTTATTAAACATACATATTTAAGTGTTCATCACACCCCCCAACTAGCTTATTGCTAGTCCCTAGCAATTAAAGCGTTATTATTTAGAAGTGATTTATAGAATTTTACATCCAAGGTGGTCATTATTGCACTCTCCTTGATTTTATCCAAATAAACAAACTCTCAACCAATTATTATTATTATTATTATTATTATTATTATTATTATTTATTTTTTTTATGACTCATGTACCCTTCAGTTAACATATCAATAAATCTCCTTTTTGTGCTCAGTCAACACATGACTATGGGGCTTATTAGAAAGAAGCCATATCGGTTCTAATATTTGTTAAGGCTAACAACTTTAGGTAGGGGGCATTCATTTATTTTATATATATGTGTGTTTTTTTTTTTAAGAATGCATCTTTAACCCATGTAGCGAGCCTTAGGCTAATGGCTCCCAGACCAGTTGGCCTTAGGGCATTAGGTGTTAAGACACCTCTTCGAGCTTAACGACTCGGGTTGCCGATGCTTTATTTTTGCTTAGAAACTTATGGATAGTGCAATGTTCAATCCCATTAAGCTTTCTCCTTAATCCATGTAGCGAGCTTTGGGCCAATAGCTCCAAACCAGTTGGTCTTAGGGTATTAGGTGTTAAGGCACCCCTCGGGCTTAATTGCTCGAATTAAGGAGGCTACGAGACCAAACTTTATCCACAATTGCTATTTTTTTCTTCTTTTTTTCTTTCTTTTCTTTTTTTGCTTTTTTTTTTTTTTAACTTTCCCTTCCTTTGTGTTGTTATCCTAAACAAAACAAAAGAACTCAAATATTACAACATTTCATTTTGTCACCCACAATCATGCATCAAGGTATGTGTGTGTGTGTGAAGAAAGGCTCATGAATACTTGCTTAATGAGTACATAAGCACACAATTTTTTTTTTTTAAATGATAAGGTTGTGAGAGTTCATAGATTTGAATAATTCAAAGTGAAATGAATAAGACCTCATTGTTATAAAATTCAAAAATCAAGACTAAATAATATCAAATAAGTCTTCAAAAATGCAAGAATAAAATGACAAATTGGTTAGAATGGGTTTCAAGAATTCAAACTGGTCCTCCCTACTCTGCCATTCCTGACCCAGAATGCGTCTCAAGAGGATTTGAACTCCTTACACCGCACTCTGAATCTAATTACTAACTCGCTTTCTTTTTTTTTTTTTTTTTGCAAGAAAAAATAAAATTCCAAGACACACTTATGTCTACTATCCTTCCCCCCCAACGAAATGAAACATTGTCCTCAATGTTTAAATGTAGAGAGATAAAGCATAGGAGACATTACCTGAAGCTTCTGTTATTCAAGAGAGATGACCTGAAAGACTCATAAAATAACATGCTAAAAATAAAATAAAATAAAATAAAGGACAAGAAAAAAATTCAAATCCAATTTGCACTTTTTGTTTTGCCCTCCTGCCCAATTAATTTGAGTACTAGCTGGGTCAGGTTCATACTCAACTTCTTGTAATTTGTCAAGTAACTCACCAACAGAAGTGGCAGAAACAAGGATCTGTCTCGCCCAATGTGGGATAAAATTTTGTTCTACAGCTGCATCAACAAAACTTATTAAAGGATCAAAGAAATTGTTAATATTCAACAAACCTATGGGTTTTTGATGGAGATTCAGTTAGGCCCAAGAGGCAATTTGAAAAATTTCTTCAAGAGTGCCAAAGCCACCTGGTAAAGCAATAAAGGCATTTGAATTGATGAGCATATGTGCCATGCGTTCATGCATAGAGGAGACTTGTAACTCCTTCCCAACCGTTTTTCCAACAATGCTTTCTATAGCCAAAGCTTTAGGAATAACTCCTAAAACTTGACTACCTCCTGCACGTGCAGCTCTTGCCACATAACCCATCAACCCGGGGCTACCTCCCCCATAAACCACATGAATCTTTCTTTCAGCTGGTAATCTACCAAGATAATTTGCTGCCTCGACAAACTCTTCACTTTTACCAGGTCGAGATCCACAGAATAGACATATCCTTTGGATTCGACGTTTTGAAGTTCCCTCCATGTCTATGCAACTCTCTAACTATGTGTGAAGAAAAGAATAAGAGATGTGGTATTTATGGAGTACAAAAAGGTATGCTAATGATGATATCTATCTAGGTAGCTCGGTTGTTTGTTGAAAAATTTGACAATAATGCATAAAAATTCAAATGATGATGAAATAAGACACCATAAGTCAAACAAAAGATACAAATTCAAAAATGACAGCAATGAGGTATTAAAATTCAAAAATGATGGCACGCATGCATATGTACAGGTAGTTGTGACTGTGGCTCACATCTTCCTCTGGTGTTACGTCCAGAAACGGCTTAAACACCTTCTATGAGTTGGGGATATGCTTCCCATCCAGTTTTCTTATAAACTGGCAAACAGGGTCGTTTTGAGTCAGATTTCCAAGACTATAGCGTTCCTGCTCATCTCGGAATTGTGTCCACAGATTAAAAATTTCACGCTGCACAAGTCCACAAGAATGCGTCTCAAGAGTCGTTCGGATATCATCCAAAGACTCCTTACTAAGTCCATTCTTGATGAACTGTAGTTTATCCTCTCGATTGTTAGACAAATATCCCAAGGAGCGGCAACGCTGGTTACAAGTCCATCTTGCACATCTGGGACAAACTTGTAACCTTTTCGCTCTTCGCTTTTTGGCATAAGAGCTTTTTCCCAAACCTGGCATATGGGAAACAAGATTATCTGAAAACTAACAAGAGAATCGAACCTTGGCTTCAATTAACCATCTTAAATCAGCAGGAATACCCTTACGCATCAACAACCTTAGTCTTTCTGCACGAGCTTTATAAATTTTAAGCAAATCATTTTGAGGAAGAGAGGGAAAATGTTTGTGCAAATTTGAGAGAATGGTATCCATGTGAAGAAAATGAGAGAGAAGAAAAGAAAATGGATGCAAGGTGAGCAACAGTTTTTAGGGAACTGAAAAACCGACTTTAAAAGCCACAGAGTACCGTATCCGCCACTTGACCGGGAAAATCAATCCTTAAAAGGATCAATTAAAGCAATAGACTCTTCGTTTTGGTCAAAATTTTCAAAGAATGGTTTTAACCGTTGTCCATTAACTTTAAACACATTACCATTCTTTGGGTTCTCAATTTCAACTGCTCCATGAGGGAAAACATTTTTAAAAATGAAAGGCCCAGTCCAACGAGACCGAAGTTTACCAGGAAACAAAGTGCAATCTTGAATCATACAAAAGAACTTTTTGTGAAGGTTCAAAATATTTTCTAACAATGGATTTGTCATGAAAAACCTTCATTTTTTCTTTGTAGATTTTAGAATTTTCATAAGCCTCATTCCTGATTTCTTCAAGTTCACTCAGTTGGAGTTTACGTAACTTGCAAGCATTATTCAAATTTGTGTTGAATGTTTTAATGGCCCAATAAGCTTTATGCTCAATTTCCACAGGCAAGTGACAAGGTTTTCCATAAACTAATCTATAAGGAGACATTCCTAATGATGTTTTGAAAGCAGTTCGGTAAGCCCAAAGTGCATCATTAAGTCTTAAAGGCCAATGTTTACGATTTGGGTTAACCGTTTTTTCTAAGATCTGTTTTATCTCCCTATTAGCTAATTAAACTTGTCCACTTGTTTGTGGGTGATAAGGTGTAGAAATTTTATGGGTTATTCCATATTTCTTCATTAAAGTTTCAAATGGTTTGTTACAAAAATGTGTACCCCCATCACTAATAATGGCTCGAGGAACTCCAAATCTACTTAAGATATTCTCCTTCAAGAATTTGACAACTGTTTTGTGATCATTGTTTTCGACATGGAATTGCCTCGACCCATTTTGAAACATAGTCCACTGCAACAAGGATGTACACAAAACCAAATGACGGTGGAAAGGGTCCCATAAAATCAATACCCCAACAGTCAAAGATTTCAACGACAAGAATGGGATTCAACGGCATCATGTTTCTTTTTGAAATAGATCCCAATTTTTGACAATTTTCACACGTTTTGCAAAATGCATGTGCATCTTTAAATAAGGTGGGCCAATAAAATCCACATTGTAAGATCTTAGTAGCTGTTTTTCTAGATGAAAAATGTCCTCCACATGCTTCAGAATGACAAAAGTTAATGACACTACTTACCTCATTGTCGGGTATGCATCTTCTCATTATTTGGTCTGGACAATATTTGAACAGATATGGGTCATCCCAGTAAAAATTTTTCACCTCGGTTAAAAATTTTCTTTTGTCTTGAGCATTCCAATGAGGTGGCATTTTCCCTGTCGCAAGAAAATTTACAATGTTAGCAAACCAAGGTACAGTAGCAACGGAAAATAAAAATTCATCAGGAAAAGAATCATTGATAGGTGAAGTTTCAATTAATGTCTCTGTCGTTAGTCTTGAAAGATGATCAGCAACGACATTTTCGGCTCCTTTCTTATCCTTTATTGTGATGTTGAATTCTTGGAGCAATAAGATCCACCGTATCAATCTAGGTTTTGCATCCTGTTTAGTCATTAAATATCTCACAGCTGCATGGTCAGTGTAAACAATTGTTGGAGAGCCAATTAAATAAGATCGAAATTTGTCCAATGCAAATACTACTGCAAGTAGTTCTTTCTCAGTTGTTGTGTAATTCATTTGTGCATCATTTAAATCCTACTTGCATAGTATATTACATAAGGCTTACCTTCTTTTCTTTGTCCTAAGACAGCACCAACGGCATAGTCACTTGCATCACACATCAATTCAAAAGGCAAGGACCAATCAGGAGATTGCATAATTGGAGCAGTTGTTAAAAGTCCAATTAGTGTATCAAAGGCATTTTGACATTCTTGAGTCCATTCAAAGGAAGTATCTTTTATTAAGAGGTTACAAAGAGGTTTAGATATAGCACTGAAATTTCTTATGAACCTCCTATAAAATCCAGCATGCCCTAAGAATGAACGAACCTCTTTAACTGTTTTTGGTGGAGGCAAATGGGAAATTAATTCCACTTTTGCTTTATCCACTTCAATTCCTTTAGAAGACACCACATGACCTAAAACAATTCCTGAAGTGACCATATAATGACATTTTTCCCAATTCAAAATAAGACCTTTTTCTACACACCTTTTTAGGACTTTTTCTAAATTTTCAAGACAATTATCAAAAGAGTTTCCAAAGACAGTTAAATCATCCATGAAAACTTCTAAACAATGCTCAACCATGTCACTGAAAATGCTTAACATGCATCTTTGAAAAGTGGCTGGGGCATTACAAAGTCCAAAAGGCATTCTCCTAAATGCAAAAGTGCCAAAGGGGCACGTGAATGTGGTCTTTTCTTGGTCTTCAAGTGCAATGGGGATTTGATAGTAGCCTGAGTATCCATCAAGAAAGCAGTAGTAGGGGTTTCCTGCTACTCTTTCAAGAATTTGGTCAAGGAAGGGTAAGGGAAAATGGTCTTTTCTAGTGACAGCATTTAATTTTCTATAATCAATGCACATCCTCCAACTAGATGAGACACGAGTTGGCAATAATTCACCCTTTTCATTTTTAACTACTGTAATGCCAGATTTCTTAGGTACTACTTGTGTAGGGCTTACCCACTTACTATCAGAAATAGGATAGATAATTCCCACATCAAGTAGTTTGAGAACTTCAGCCCTAATGACCTCTTTCATGTGTGGATTTAATCTCCTTTGAGGTTGTTGAGATGTTTTGGCATTTTCCTCTAAATGTATTCTATGTGTGCAAATTAAAGGGTTAATGCCTTTTATATCTTTTAAAGTCCACCCAATTGCATTTTTATGCCTTTTAAGCACTTCTATCAACTTACCTTGTTGCTCGCATGTGAGGGATGAAGAAATTACCACCGGATATGTCTGATTCTCCCCAAGATATGCATATTTCAGTCCTTCAGGTAAGGGCTTCAATTCTAGCTTGGGAGCTTCATCTTCCTTGCTTTCATTCATTTGCCCCAATTCTTCAAATCTTGATTTTGAGCCTTTTTCCATCACCTGTGCACAATCCAATAAAGAGCATATATCAGAAAGATCAGACTCTAGTTCCATGCTTGATTCTAATGAATTCACTAGAGAAGTTTCCAAAGGGTCAGAAGAACTCCCTTTTTGGATGTGATCTTCCACAATAGATTCAATTACATTGGCTTCATCAACTTCATCTTCTTCTTCATTTGGTTGTTTGCACATATTAAAAACATTAAGTTCTAATGTCATGTTCCCAAATGATAGCTTCATGACTCCATTCCTGCAATTAATCAAAGCATTAGAAGTAGCTAGAAATGGACGCCCTAAAATAACAGGAATTGAATTGCTTACTTCCACTGGTTGTGTGTCCAAGACGATAAAATCCACTGGGTAAATGAATTTATCGACTTGAACTAACACATCTTCTACTACTCCTCTTGGTACTTTAATTGATCTATCAGCAAGCAAAAGAGTCACAGAAGTTGGTTTTAACTCACCTAGATTGAGTTTTTGAAAAACCGAGTATGGAAGCAAATTCACACTAGCACCAAGATCAAGTAAAGCTTGTTCAATTTTATGGTCTCCAATAACACATGAAATTGTAGGACAACCTGGATCCTTATATTTCACTGTATTATTATTTTGAAGAATAGCACTTACTTGCTCGGCTAGAAAGGCCTTCTTTTTCACATTTAGTTTTCTTTTCACAGTGCACAAGTCTTTCAAAAACTTTGCATAAGAAGGTACCTGTTTGATCACATCAAGCAAGGGAATGTTGACCTTTACCTGTTTGAAAATTTGAAAGATTTCAGAATTGTGAGTTGGCTTCTTTGGTGTAGCTAATGCTTGAGGAAATGGAGGCACAGATGAGGATTTGGTTTCTTCTTCGCTAAGTGTTGGGTTGGCAACCTCTTCCTGTCCTTTAGAGATCGATTCTTCTTCTTTCTCACAAGGATTAGGAATGTGTTTTTCAACAACCTTACCATTGCGAAGGGTCATGAATGACTTGGCTTTGTCAAAATAATGGTTATTTGAATTCCCTGCATTTGAGTTAGATTGATCTTTGGGGTTTTGCAATGTTTGAGAAGGAAATTTTCGTTTCTCTTGGATGCTACATGTAGATGTAAATTTTGTAAGAGTTTCTGACAAATTTGCTAGTGTTTGAGCAGTTTGACTATTGAAAGTCTCTTGCTTTGTAATGAATGAATGCAATGTTTCTTCAAAGTCATTCCTAGGAGGAGGACCATATGCATGATCATGAGATTTTTGAAAATTTTGTCGTGTTTGAAAAGGGACTTGTGAAGATTGTGCATGATTATAATTTTTCCAGCTAAAATTTGGATGATTTCTCCAACCAGGATTGTAGGTTTGTGAATACGGATTGTGATTTGGCCTTTTGAAAGTGTTCAAGGCATTGGCTTCTTCATGGAGACATTCCCTAAAGGCAGGCAAAGTTGGACAATTATCAGTAGAATGGTTATTGCCATCACAAATGTTACAGACATTTTCTTGAATAGAATTCAATTGACCACTCTTTTTCATTTCTAAAGCCTCGACTTTTCTAGCTAAGGATGCATATTTGGCTTGAAGGTCATGGTCTTCCCTAAGGTTGTAAATACCTCTATTGGATGTCGAGGTTTGGGCCTTGCTTGGTACCTCATAGGTGCCAGCAGTGTCCTAATTTTGTGCCTTTTCTGTTAAGGAATCTAGGAAGTCAAGTGCTTCCTCAGGGTCTTTTTCTTTAAATTCTCCTCTACACATTAATTCTACTAGTTGCCTATCTTGAGGTGTTAACCTTCATAGAAGTGTGCAACTATTCTCCAAGTTTCAAACCCATGGTGAGGACAGGTATTAAGTAGTTCCTTATACCTATCCCAACATTGGTAAAGGGTTTCTCCTTGTTTTTGAGAGAAATCAGAAATTTGCCTTTTAAGAGAATTTGTTCTATGGGTAGGAAAAAAATTTTTCAAAAATTGTTGTTTCATCTCATCCCATGAACTGATGGAATTCGACCTCAAATTTTGTAGCCATGTTCTAGCTTTATCTTTTAAAGAAAAAGGAAAAAGCTTTAATCTAATGGTGTTTATTCTACAATTTGGGTCAGTGTAGGAGCTACATACCTCTTCAAAGAGTTTCAAGTGGGAATATGGGTTCTCCATGTCAAAGCCATGAAAAGTGGGTAGAAGTCGAACCAAACTTGGTTTGAAATTGAAATGGATTGAATCTGGAGGAGAAACTACACAAGATGGTGCACTAGTCCTTACCGGATTCATGTAGTTTCCGAGGGTTCTTCGTTGGTTTTGATCATTTTATTGCGAACGGTTGTCCCCTTCATCCGTGAATATTTCCTCATGATTGTTGGCCATGTTTTCCAAGGAAGATGATGTTTTTCTAACAAGTCTACCACTAGATATTCGTGACCAAATTTTCATGCAAGAAAGAGAGAAGAAAAGAGAAGAAAAGATGAACACACAAAAAAATAAAAAATTTAGATCTCAGATGAGAAAAGAGAATACTTACAATTTTGCATGCCAATTTTTACCTTCCCCGGTAACGGCGTCAAAAACTTGACACATCCGAAAAAGGATTGTCTCCCAAGTATAGGAGTGTCGAAGTAATAAAACCCGATGAGACCGGGGTCGATCCACGAGGAAGAGAATTTAAGCGTTACAAATTATAAGCTAAACAAATGTGATATGGATGATTCAAAGAGGTGACATGATAATATCAACAAGTATGTAAGATGGTAGGTGGTATTACCGACCATTCAAATATAAAACAAAAAGCAAGAGGAGGTAAACCATCCATGGAGATAGGTGGTATAACCAACCATAGTAAATTAAAGAACAATTTCATAAGGTGGTAGAACCTACCATAGTAAATAAAATAAAAAGTTCATTAACAATAGAATAATTAAAATACAAGAGGAATTAACACAATAACAATGAAGGCTAAGGTTAGGGGATCCGCCCTTGATATTTCAAATCAGGATAATTAACCCATTTTAGTTATATGAATTATATTTGTTTCGTTACCAATATTTATACCACTTCTTGTAAATGGGTTCAAGCATCCAATGTGCCAATCACCATATGTCTACAACAAATCAAGGTTCCTAACTATATTCGTGTCGGTAAGGAAGAACTATACATCATCTAGAAAGGATCCAGCATTTGATGTGCCAAGGATTGTCGACAATGGATCAAGACCTCCACTTTACGAGTGGTGTCAAGATTGATTAAGAAATTAAATATAAATCACATTGAATAAACATTATAAGATTAAGATTATTAAGCACATATTAAGGGTTAGAGAATCCTTATTCTCATATCAAGGGTTTCACCCTTTCACCTTAGCAAAAGAGAAATTAGAAGAACATTATAATAGAATGAAAATAAAATGCAAGAAAAAGGAAATTCATTAATAACATAAACACACAAAACACAATACAAGATCCTAGCCAAAGCCAAAATGTTCCAGCCAAGGCCAAGATGCCCTAATGGGTCACACGGCACCTCTATTTATAGATACATCCAGGGGCAAACTTGTCAAATTACAAGGGCATAATTATCAAATATTAGTTGTAAATATCTTTGACAATTGGGATCATTAAGCACCGACTTTGACCATCAATTTTGACATTGAAATGTTGAGAATTTTAATCACATTTCTTCATGAAAGTTGTAGATATTTCTCTCAGATTTCTAGAACACATTGATTTTCACAATTTGGATACGTATTTTGAGAGATACGGTCCAAATACTGAGGCTTGGTCAGACTGGGCCGAGACTGTAGATGGGTTCACTTCAAGCCCAATTTTGGTCTACTAAGAGCCCGAATTTGATGATGCTTGTGAAATGCAATCTTGTATATAATTGAATCAGCTTTCCAAAACATTAAGAATTGCATCATTCTGATCTATAAATAGAGAGTTATGCCCATTTTACCGAACCTGTAACAAAACCAAAATTAAGAGGAAGTTAATTCCAAAGATGCAAAGACTACAAATATGCTTAAGTTGAGGAATTTAATGACACTATTAATGCAATATGATGAGCTAAGCTCTTATTAAACATACATATTTAAGTGTTCATCACTTTTAATACATGAAAACTAGCTATATATCGTATGGCCTTTCTTAGTATCAGAGACAGCTTAGTACCAAACCTATAATACCTGATGGGAAAATAATAGAAAAAGAGTTAGTTGAAGGCTCAATGAGTGTGGATATAATTTTATAAAATAAAATTTCTTATTCCTTGCAAAACTCATTTCTTTAATAAAATTTTTTTCAAAGTATTTCAACATTTAATCACTTTTGAAGAAATTAGTGTTCTTTTTTTTTTTTTTTGAAAAACACATAAATAACTCTTTCTTTTAAAAGTTTATTTATGAAATTCATTCTTATAAAACAAACATATAATTTCTTAACACATAGTAAAGAAAATATTTCACAGAAATCCTTAACTCACTTAAACTAGATAACATAATATTCTTAAATTATATAAGAAATCACACACTTGCCTTTACTTAAAACACTTAACTAATCCTGTACTCAGGATAAAACGTATCACTGTATATCAATCTTTTCTATAAAATAAACATATAAATAAATGCCAAAAATCAAACAATATAAAACTTTTAAATCACATTCTTCTCATTCTAAAAACTACATATTTTCCTTTCTAGCTTATCAAAAAGATTATTTACCAAATATTTAGAATTCGTATACTCAAACACTTACTGACTCTGTTTTCTAAGCCAGTCATAAATTATACGACTTTCTCATAGTAAAATCATACAATGGATTACTGACTAGAAAATTTCATCCCATATTTGTACTTGAGAAAATCTATCATATTAGTTGACAGTATCATCAAATTTCTCATAGAAATTTGAAACAACTAAACGTTTGATTGGAAATCTTCAAATATGGTAGCTTGATTCTATATTTTTAAAAACAATAAAAAGAATGCATCTTTTCTCAATCTCATAAAATAAAGCTTATGTTATTTTTTCTAAAATCGTCACTCAAGTTTTATTCAAAACATAATTTTCTTAAAAATCTTCTTTGAAATAACTTTTGTAAATAATACTTATTTTCTCAAGCTAACTCAACTAAAAATATTTAAAACACTTTTGATTATATAAAACAAGTACCTTTGAAGCTACCTAATCATACCTAGTGAGATCTAACATCACACAAGTATAGTTATTTGATCTCTTTATAACTGGCGAGATCTACATCATGTAGGCAGAGCTATCTGTATCTCCTCATACCTGGTAAGATCTAACATCATAAAGGTAGAGCTATTTGTATATGGCAAGATCTAACATCGTACAGGCCTACTAAACTGGTCATATGCATGTGCAGAGCTTTCCCTGAAAGGCAAAAGCGCCTAGATCACATGGCCCAAAGTCTTTATGTGTGTTTGAACGGGCCCCAAATGCCTCTATCTATATAATCGTCTGCCTGAATTTGCCGTCTCACTATCTAAATGCGCTGAGTATTAGCTTAGCATAACATAATTCAACTGTTTTATTTTTGCTAAAACATATTTTTTTTTATAAAAATGCTTCATATGTAAACCTTTGCTTTTTATGCAACTTTATCAAACTTTGAAGAATTTGGGCAAGCTAAAGCTTAAAATACTTGAATTTTTTGAAATCCATGATAAACATCTAAAGGAGCATTTCCAAATACTTTAAGAAATCCTTGAATAAATTGCTAAGAAAATTTTAAATATCATGCTTTATCGCTTTCTCTAAAATTGTAAAAATATGCATTTATGATAATCTAGAAAACATTTCAAATATAAATTCTGAATTTTTCCTTTTGAAGTGCTATACATTTGTTTAGAATTATTTCTGAAACTAAAAATAATGTTTGGAATTATTTTGAAAACTAACTCTAAAATATCTTAATGGCTGAAACACAAGCGTAATAAATAATGCTAAATTTATACTCAAGGTTATATAAGAATCGACTTAAATACTTCTAACTTTACTAAAATATTCTCATAAATATATTCATAAAATACTAAATAACATTACTAAATATTCTTCTTAGTTGATCTAGAAAATAAGTCCTCTAAATCTTTTTAGAATCTTCTAACATATTCATAAAAATGGTATTTGTAAATCATTATAACCCATAAAATGAAATACTTTTTCAACTCACCAATTAAAAACTATAGCTTTCCATTTTGTCCCAAAATCAAATCTCATACTTTCCCTATAATACTCATTTTCAATCAAATATGCTTCAAAAGACATAAAATTTATCCACTAATAAAATACATTATAAAGACTTTCTTTCTAATTATACAATAACACAAAGCTAAATACTCATAATATAACATATAAGATTGAAAGCTTTTAATATTACTCTTTAACACTTCAATATCGAAAACTTAATCACTATTCAACCATAAAACCCATCAACATAGATTACTTATCTCATAGTTAAAATACTTAAATGTTCAAAATTTCATAGACTTTCAAAATTTAAAAAATCATGATTTTGCTGAAAATTCTATGAATATCCAAAATTTCCAAAATTTTACATTCAGGTCCCTAGAAATTCTAGAATAGTTTCCAGATCCAGAATTTGCAATTCATCCCTGCTGTTGGACAGTTTCAAAATTTTATAGTTTCACCTCTGCAAAAATCCAATACAAATTCCCAAAGCTTTTCTAAAAAAAAATTTACTATTATTATATCCATAACACCAACCATCTGTCCCATATTTCTTAAACAAGCAAAACATACTTTTCCATATATGTATATGTATTTCGAAAGAAAATAACAAAATACTAGAAGCACAACACATATAACCTTAAAACTTTTCACTTAATATAACATTTCTAGATCAAAACTCAATCATCCTTATTTTTAAAACTAACTTTATATGAAATCTTTAACAACATAATTATTTCCACTAGCGTATCAATATTATAATTTTACTTTAATTCACTTTCCTCTCATCTCTAAGCAAGACAAAGCAACTATTATTTTGAACTCAAACATCAACTTAATAATTTGAATATATTTCAAAAACTTTACTTCTGCTAAATATTCAATTCGCGGACCAAATTTATGGAAAATTGTAATAATTCAATCTAATAAGAATATTGAAAATCTTTTATCCATAAACATTTAACATAACCCAAAAATATCTCTTTATTTAAAAATCAATACTTCACACACCCTTATATTTCAAAATCTCATAATCAATCATCCTTTATTCTTATCAATATATTTCTATAAAAAAACTATTAGAAATTCAATCAATAACTTTAACTAATAATTTAAATCATATGGAAAACTAAATATTTAAATTCACTAAAATATAAGAATCTTGAAATATAATTCACTCACTAATTTTAAGCTCCCTTTTGGCTAAGGAAAGTTCTAAAATTTTTTGATGACCGGAAACCTTCACTGGAAGCATCGTCGGAAAAAGATGAATAGTGATTGAACACTTTTTTTCTTTGATTTGTAAAATTCGTGTATCAACATGCAACAAAAGAGGTATAGTTAGAAAGAGGATGGAAGAAGCTTCAATTTAATGTATGGATCGAATGATAGCTCACCGAATTTTGGATGAAAAATGCATAGGAAGTCGTCGGCTTCCAAGCTTCGATCTATAAAATCCATGAAAGTGACGAGCTACGCACGGATGAAAAGAGGAATGAAGAAGCTTCGAAATGACATATTATATGGCTGGTAACTCGTCAAAGAACGATCAAAACTAACGATCAAAGATTGACGACCGTCGGTCAACAGGATAGGGGTGGCTAGAAGGAGACCCTCCTCTCTCTTTTTCTCGTTTCTATCTCTTCCCCCTGTTTTGATTTTGCTAAAAAATTTTGGGTTGGGCTAGGCTTATGTTTATTGAAGCCCAATGGGCATTACATATAGTCCAATTTATCTTGTTTAAGCATGTGAAATGGTTGTAATCATTGGAATTTTGCCTAAGGTTTGGAGCCGTGAGTGGGGCTTCCATCCCACTCCAAGTAATTGTGACCATGATATTATTCTCCAAGGCCTTTCGACCCTTAGGGTTACTACAAAACAAGTCATGGAGACAAGTTTTGGAGATTGTTGGAGTCATCACTCGTGTAACTAACCGTAGGAAATAGTTGGATGATGATAATCGTTCCCTTACTTTGGGACCGAACTACCTATCATCCTTTTAGCGTTAGGTTTGGGAAGTTAGGTGTGGATCTTTGATCTGCCCAGACAAAGTCCACCCTCCACTAGGGTCTATCGAGTTTGAGGTTTTCATCAGTCAATTGCTATCTATCTTGATCCTAAATTCATTTTGATGCACATAATCGATTTTATTTGAATTATTACATATGGGGTGAGACAGTTCATAAGCATTCATAAAGATGAAGTACAGTAAAATGTAAACAAGGGGGAAATGGGAAAAGGGATCATACGAATTGAGCATAAGTAAATGCAGTAAGAATAAAGTGCAGAGAAATAAGGTGCAGGAAATCAGTTGACACTTCTATTCCTCGCTTTAAGCTTAACAGCTTTGCCACTGGAAAATGGATTGGCCACCAATCGTTGTGGCTTTATCCACTATCCAATCACCCTTATCTCATCAAACTCTGCTAACTTGGGTTTCCCACCAATGATTGTGAGCCTACCCTCTCTAATCAATAGTTCAAAATCACCACACTCTAAATCGAGTTCCTCACCATCAGTGTGAGTCTGCCCAACTGTTATCATGCCATCTCCACAGGACAAGTAGTGAGCAAAAAGCATAGATTAGAGTACTAATAAAGTAGAAAGAGATATGTTATTGTGAAGTGGTAAGCACACCTTACCCATGAGTCCGGTAATGCGACTTGCCACACAGTCCGTTTGATTATGACATCCGTTTATCGATTAAACAGTGTATGATATATTTTGACAGACTGAGATGAATAATTATTCATGGGCTGAATAATGTCTATAGGAGTAATTTGGATAGCCATTCATGATCTGAGCGGTATCCTTTGGACAACAAAAAAAATAGAATGAAAAGGCAATAAAAAGTACCATAAAAGTAAAGCGCGATAATATAAATTGCAATAACGTAAAAGGCGATTAGAGTAAAGTATGATAAAGTAAATTGTGATGAAAATAAAGGATAATAAAGTAATGGGTGCAAAAGTAAAATACATGCAAATAAAACTATAATAAAGCAAATAATAGAAAAGCAAATGGCAATAAAGATAAAAGTGTGCTAAAATAAATTAACATAAATAAGAGTTATAAAAGATAAAATGCAATAGAATAAATAGTGAATATCGATGTGAAGACATACTAGAGTGGTGGTTTCCCATTGACCATTGCCGATCCGCCACCACTTGCCCGTATTCACCTAATTGCCATTCTAAACAAAAATTATAATAATGTAACAAAAATGATAAGACAAGAGAGGAAATGTGGTGGTTTGCCCTTAGGTTTTACTGAATACAGAGTGTTTGTGGTTGATTGGTTGAAAATTGGTTGAAAATTGGAAGCAAAAACGACTTGAAAGCGTTTAGAATAGGGCGTTTTTATGTAAAAAACTAAAGGCAAAAGGGTTGAAATATATTAACAAAAGGGTTGAAAGGTAATTTTTCAAGTTAGCATGGAAATCGAGGTGAACAGTTGATGCAAAATCAGGAAAATGCCCAGAATTTATAGATTTCTAGAGGGGGAGTTGTACGCATGTAAAGCACATGCGCATATGTAATTCTTTAGGCTCTCCCCTCATTTGAAGGCGTAATGATGCTCTTTCAAGCGCAACTCCTTCTTCTCTCACATGCTCAATCCTATTTCACCAATTTTAGGCACATAATGGGCTTGCTTCATGGGCTTTTGGACTTTTTTAGGCCTAGCTCATGTATTTTAGGGTTTTTCAAGAATTTCTTTTTGCGTTTTAAGAATTTGTAAGCCTAACATAGGCCTTATAGGTTTTTAATGTGTGTGAGTTTGTATTTTTGGGCTAGTTTAAGGTATTTAAGGTATTTTCAGTTCGTTTTTCAAGTCAACGGTCCACATAACTCAGTATTTTTCAGTTTTCATCCTCGGGCCAAAACTCTTCATTACTAGGCTCAATATACAAGCACGAATTCCATGCTTACAATTTTATCACCCACTTTAGAGAGGTTTGTGGAAGACAAACATTGACAAAGTACATTGTAAGCATACTTACCTAGCTTGTTGTTTGGTTTTGATAGCTTCACGCCTCTTAGCGGCTTAGCAATCACTCATAGTTGAACCACATCTCATGATGGCTTTTGGCACTGGTTGAGTTACGTCACATAATGACTTTTTAATTGTATCTCGTGATGGTTGGAAGACCTTCGTTGGTCCGGTTGCATCTTATGATGGTTCTCTGACTATATCTCATGATGGCTAGAAGACCTTTGTAGGTTTAGTTGCATCCTATGACAGCTCTCTAACTATATCTTATGATGGCTAGAAGGCCTTTGCTAGTCTAGTTGCATCTCAAGACGGCTCTTTGACCACATCTCATGATGGTTGGAAGTCCTTTGTTAGTCTAGTTATGTCTAATGATGACTCTTAGATTGTATCTCATGATGGTTAAAAGACCTTTGTTGATCTAGTTACGTCTCATGATAGCTCTCTGATTGCTCCAATGATGGCTAGAAGACCTTTGCCAATCTAGTTGCGTTGTGTTCAATGTTTTGCTAGTCATTTCTTTATTGGGGATTGGTCCTGATGACAATTGTTTGATTTTGTTCATACTCTATTGGGAATTGGTTTTAATGGCTTTTGTTTGAGTTTAAATGGACTCCAATGGGGATTAGTCTTGCTATAACTATTCAATTTCGTCTGGCTCCATTGGAGATTCTACTAATGATGATTCATTTGGTTGAGATTCCCTCTACTTGGGATTTAAATATGCTTGTTTAGTCTCAATCTGAGACTATCCTGTTTTCCTGCTCCCTTAGGGATCAATCTTGGATTCATGTAATTTCTATGGCCCTACTAGGGAATCTATGCAATTTCTATGCCTGAAGTAGATGTTATTGCAATGTCCATGCAACCTTTGCATTTTTTTGGTGATTTTTGTCTCTATTAAGGGTCCTCAGTGTCGATATGACTTCTGTGATCTTGCTGGGGATTTTTGTGTAGCTTGTGTTTATTTGGTTGTTTGGACAGCTTTTGTGCCCTTTGGGGTTGTTTCGGTAATTATGTTTGGATAGGGTAATTTTGGTAATTTCGTCTTGGAAAGGCTTTTTGTTAATTTGGTTGAGGGGTGCACATGAAATTGTGTTGAAGGAGTCAAAGTGTGATTGTGTAAAGGGGTTTGATGGAAATTAGAAGAGGGATCTCCAAAAAATTTATGCCAGGGGGCAACTGAGATTGGTCAAAAAGGGGGGGGGGGGGTTCCTATACGCGCGTGCGTGTAAGGCAAACACATGCACGTGTGTAATTCACATGCACACATGTTTCCCTAGCCTTTTCTAGCGGGTATAAACCTATTTCTCCTGCCATTTCCTCTTCATCTCTTCACACTTTCTGATTTTTGAGGCCCTCTCTCTCTAAGGTCTTTGCTTTCTCCCTCTAGTGAATTTTCTTTCAAACTCGCCTTGATCACCCTATGGGTTATTCGATCTGCATTCCCTTAAGGCCTAAGCCGGTTTTTCAGCTTTCATCACCTGAGGGTGCACCGATGGCGGACAATCGCGATATCCGTTGCGATCTAAACAGTCAAGCTCACATTTTGGTGAGTTTTCTTTTTCGACTTTTATTGTTTCACCATTTTTGTTATTGTTGTATTGTTTTACTATTGTTTGACTGTCCAAGTTGTTGGACTATTTCATCACTCGTTACATAGCCTCATTGCTTGTTCATCTTTCTACTTTGCTATGGTCATACCGTTTTGCCATTTCGATATTGCCCTATTGTTTGGTTTGTCTCGCCACTTTACTACTTTATTGTTTTACTACTTGGCTGTTTTGCTACATTATTGCTTTGCTTTTTACTATTTTGTTGCATTATTTCAACTTCCTTTTATGCATAACTGCTCTAGGAAAATTTATTTAGTTGGCAACTATAGCAATATTGCTAGTTTGTCTGATCTGCATGAATGCCTTCTTCTACCAGGCTAAGATTAATTTCTGGTGCGACGGTTCTTACAACAGGGTGTAAGATTGGTATGAAAAAATTAAGAGCTCAATTGTTTTGTAGAGGATCTGAGAGACTGGTTCAAGCTATTGATTAGCGTTCTTTCTCAATAGACTGACTCTAGTTATAGGTGAGATGACCATCATGCCATCACCTTTTGTGCATTGACTAGCATTTAATTTATGAGAGATTCAATCCCATTTGACTACTGCTTGGTCCTTGTCAGCCAACATGGAGAGCTGATCGGGGATCTTTTAGGCACATGTCTCATGTAGAAAGCTTCAATGCGGATATATGATGAGCCTTTGAAGAGGTTCTAGATTGACCACTGTAGACACTTGATTTTTGAGGATTGATGATGAAGTAAGGATGAATGTCGAGAAATGGAAAAAACTGGAAGGCCCTTGGAAGCAAAAGGAAGAAAGGAGAGAAGAAACCGACCAAAAGTTTTAGAAACTGACATATAACTTTGTAAAATCATATTTAATCCAGGAAGAATTTGATGACGAGTCATATACTATTACAAATCTACAGATGTCTAGGTTTCACAGAATTTCATGGATCGCAAATCAAAGTTAAACTTGAAGAGTTGTGCATGATCGAACGGACGAAGTGTGAAGGAGGACTGCATTGAAAAAATGAAAAACATGGGGGTTTGGTGGGCCATAATTGCCCGACACTTGTTGGACAATCAACCATTGGCTAGCAATCCATCCCCAATTGGCTGGCTATCCTACTGTCGACTGGCGGTCCTCACACAGCCAACCAGCTGTTCTTCATGTAATTTTGGAAAATTACACGTCGGACCTTCCATTTTTGTTTCTTTGCTTCCTTTTTCAACTCAAACCTTCAACTATATAAACCCCCATCCTTTTCACTTTTCAACACATCGAAATCTTCTCTTCTCCCTCTTAAAGACATACTTGAGAATTCAAGGTGTCTTTTCTCGTTTAATATTTTTAGGCGTTCTATTACTCTAAACCTGGAAAGGTACATGTTGAGAACAGTCCTCTCTTCTCCCTCCTCTTTTCTTTTTTATTTTTCTTGCTTAGAATTAAGCATGTTTAGATTTATTTATGCTTAGAATAAACATGTTTAGGATTATTTTTTATGCCTATAAGAATGTTTGGGATTTTATGAATTGTTAAATCCTTATTTGTTTTGCAAGGTGGAAATACGTGTCAAGGTAAGTCATCTTTCCCTCTTTTCTTAGAAACATATTTAGGAGTTTATTTTCCTTGCGAATGCTTAAAATCATGCTTAGGAGCACATCTTTAGAATCATGCTTAAGAGTAAATGATTAGAATCATGCTAGGAAGACTTATGATTTTTAAAGCATGCTAGGAAATAACATAAAATAGGCAAAAATTGCTTTGATTGATAGAAATGCCATATTGATTGCATGAATTAGGCTAGAATAGCCATGTTTGATATTGATTGTCTTAGGCTAGAAATGCCATGATTCATTATGATTACAATGAATAGGTTAGAATTGGCATGTTTAGGTAGAATTGCCATGATAGTATTATCAAATCTAGGTGGAAGTGCCATGATTTTAGTTTATGGCCTTAATTATAATTATAATTGATCAATATGAATGAATGTATGAATATACCATGTTTAGAAGTGCAACTAAATAATTATGATTGAATGATGCCATGAAAGAGGTTTGATAAACATTGAATAGACCCAAATATGATGGTAAGAAATTCTTTATTTATTGAGTCACAAATTGATTGTTTATATTTGATATTTGAATATATGATTTATGAATGAATGGATACCTAAAGTGGTAGAAGTAGTTAATCTTTATTTTTGAAAAACAATTGATGTAATTCTCTTCCCATTTCCCCATGTTTGGGAGGAAATTGTAACTCTATTCTCCTCCTTCTTTGTATGAATATATAATTGTTATTGGTTGAATATACGTCACATGTTTTAAAGAAGATAAAATTAGAGATGTGTGCATAAAATGAACCACTTAAGCAGACTGTATAATAATGTAAGCTATTTTTATTTGGTATATCGTAGTCAAGCCAGATTTTGATCCAGGAGACGAATGGCTGGCACCTAACTTCCTGAACCCATTTTTTAAGGGATGAGGGTAGTTTAGGTCCGGACGCGAGGGATCAGATTGCCCCCATTCATTTCCAATTAAATAATTGGGTGACAACTCCGTTTCTCTAGATGTGCTCATGGCTTGTTTGTGTTCTCTTAAGTTTCAAAGAGGCTTTGACATAGTGTCATGGTTATCAATGCTTTGGTGGGATGAAAGCCCCATTCACAACCATGTGGACTTATCTAAGTTGGAGGTTGAGTAGTATATTAGGAGCTTCATCTTCTACTTGTTGAGCAACACCTTATTTGCTGATGTGTCCAACACTAGCATGGTTTATCTGCTTCATACCTTAAAGGATTTGGACATGGTTTCCAGTTATAAATGGAGAGGCCTTACACTATCATGCTTGTACTATAGCCTAAACTTAGCTTGTTGTTGCTAGCAGACTGTTGGTAGCTATTTGTGCATGGTCGAGGTGAGTTTTCTTCTTTTCATTGTTATCATTTTTTAATGTCATTTCTTCTTTCTTCTTTGATCACTTGATATCGTTGCGTAGCTATGGCCCTATAAGATGGGTATATTTCCTTCTCCCACCATAGCAGATCTACCGAAGGGATATCCATATGGCCATCATTGGATTGCACCATGCACAGAGGCGGATGGCTCTCATCTACTCGATGTGGCCTTCGACATTATGCTTGGCCTCGCTCATTTGTTATAGGTGAATACAGATCCATGGGTAAACCATGAGGACAACCACTAGGATGATATGATGCACTAGCCATTCTATGTTTATGACTATTGGCTACTCTTGGTGGGTACAGAGACATTTGTATGGTATTTTGGAGAGCGTAGTTAAATTGGTCCCTCAATCCTTTAGGGCATCATGTTCCTCCCACTCCTTTAGCACAGATGTTCAACATGACGAGCTCAAACTTGGGAGTAGTTGAGATCTTCTTAGTAAGGTTGCACTTTTCGAATGTGGAGTTCCTTTCGATGTCTCTGCCTTAGCTCAAGTAAGTTTCCCTTTTCCTTTTGCCCTTAAGGAGAGAGGCACCTCTTTCCCCCGGTGCTTCCGTTTCATGTCCCTCGCCATCCGTCGATCGTCATCCAGTCGACCATCTATGAATGGGACTTTCATCTTGCCAGAGCATTTATGACAACGGCATTATGTCAAAGCCTCTTTCAATACTTAGAGGAACTCAAACAAGCCATGAGCATGTTTGGAGAATGGACTCACCAACCAATTTTCTATTGTGAAAATGATGGTGGCAATCCGATCTCTCCCTTTAGGACCAAAACTACCCGTATGCCTTCAAAGATGAGCTCAGTAAGTTAGGTACAAGACTTCACCTCGCTCGGATATAAATCTAGCCTCCAGTAGGAAATACCAAATGAAAATAGCTTGAAGTTGTTATTCAATCCACTTATATTGTTCATTTTATGCACACATTTTCAATTTTATCTTCATTAAACAAATAAGGTGATTTTCAATCATGGTAGTTATATATTTATACAAGGAAAGGAGAAAGAGAATGGAGTTAGATTTTTATACAAATATAGGGGAATGGGATGAGGATTACAATAATTTTTTATTCAACAACAAAGTAAAACTGCTTCTAGCACTTTAAATATTCAAAGATAAAATTTAGCATATTCATGCATATCGTATGCTTAATCTAATCAAATCAATTCAAGACTTAATAAATAGTGAATTCTTTACCATCGTATGTGAGTTTATTTGATGTTTATCAAGGCTTTTCAGGCATACATATATTTCAATTATCATTATAAGTAATGGTCCATCACCATCAATGGGAGTCTACTATCACTTCATGACATCATTCTAATCATATTTCTAAACATGGTATTCATAAAATTAATCAATCAATTAGGATTCAATACAAAACCATAATCTAGAATCATGGTACTTCTACCTAGATTTGATAATTCTATCATGGTAATTCTAGCTATTGCTATTCTATCATAATTAATAACAATTTATAGTATCATGACCTTTCTAACCTAGGCATGGCAATTCTAGCCTAATTCAATAAGTCAATATCAAGCATGGCTATTCTAGCCCAATTCAAGCATTCAAGGGTAAACATTGTAATTCTTACATATTCTACACTATTTCTTAGCATGTTTCAAAAATCATAAGTCTTCCTAGAATGATTTTAATCATGAGCTTCTAAAAACATGTTTCAAGATGACTTACCTTGATAAGTATTTCCACCTTGCAAGACAAATAAAGGGTTAAACAATTCATAAAACCCCTAAATATCCTTCTAAGCATTAAAATAAAACCTATTCATGCTCATTCTAAGCTAAATAAAACCTAAATATGCTTATTCTAAAGTAAGAAAAATAAAGAAGGGAAAAGAGAGAATTGCTCTCAAGGCGTAACCTTTCTAGGTTTAGAGCAATAGAATGCCTAAAAAACTTTAAATTGAAAAGGACTCCTTGATTTTGTCATAAAACTGTCGGCCGGTGGTAGCCCACAAAACCTCTTGATTTTGTTGTTTAGCAATGCAGTCCCCTCCAACCTTTAGCTGTTCAATCATGTGTAACTTTTTGAGTTCAACTTTGATTTATCATTCGTAAAATTCTTTGAAAACTAGACATCCATAGCTTTGCAAGGGTATCATTATTAGATTCCTTTTGGATTAATTTTTGTGATTTTACAAATTCATACATCGGTTTTCAAAGCTTTCGATCGATTTTTCCCCAACCCTCTTCTTTTTGCTTTCAAGGGCATTTTGGTCATTTTATTGGTCTTCATTCATCTTCACTTCATCATCAAGCCTTAAAAATTAAGTGTCTATAGCTTGCCCTCTACTTTGGAGAGTTTTGTGAGACACAAAAATTGACAACGTACTCTTGCTTCATCTTTCCTTCTCTCATCTTAGCATTTTTGCCTTCATTTGCATTTTGTCAGACTTCTCATCATTTGCTTTCCTCTTCAATTCCTACAAAAAATGTGTGCCCACTTAAGGGCTAGTATGCATCCTTCCAATGCATGAAATGCACTCTTCAAGTGCGAACAAATGCATCCTTTTAATGCATGGAATACATCCTTATGATGCATAGTTTGCAATCTTCTAATGCAAATAAGTGCATATTTCTGATGCACATAATGCACCTATGAGGCACAATGTGCACTCTTCTAGTATAGGCAAATGCATTCTTCAAATGCATGAAGTGCATCCTTCTGATGCATGATGTGAAATCTTCTATTATAGACAAATGCATTCTTCTAATGCATTAAGTGCTTCCTTATCATACTAAGATAAAACACTGTTAAGTGCACCTACCTCCTAGGGTTTGTTAGTACTTTTCAATGTGCCTATTCTAAGGGCTTCAAACACTCTTAGGTACACCTACTTCCTATGGATTTTAAACATTCTTTGGTGCTCCTCTTCTTAGGGCTTGTGCCTATTCTAAGGGCTTAAAATACTATTAAGTGCACCCACTTCTTAAGGTTTTTAGACACTCTTTGGTGCACCTCTTCTTAGAGCTTTTGCCTACTCTAAGGGCTTAAAAAACTCTTAAGTGCACCTATTTCCTAGGGTTTTTAAACACTTCTACGTACACCTCTTTTTAAGGCTTGTGCCTATTTTAAAGGCTTAGAACACTCTTAAGTGCACCTACTTCCTAGGGTTTCTTCTCATGCATGCGCATTAGGGAAAACGTCTATCCTGCAATGCTTTATGGTGTTTAGACCTTTCATTCTTCATGCCTTCAACTGAGTATTTTTCATTCTTCATCAATCTCTTCTAACCTTGTAATAGTTAGGGTTTCCTGGCCTTCTTTCAAGTGCTTCTTACTTTTATTCTTCACTTGTTGACTTCTTTAAACTCACTGGGCAGAATTCTATATATTGCATCTTCTTGGTCTCCAAACCTTTCATTGACTCGGTTTCATGCCCTTTCTTTAAGTACTTATTGTCTCTATTCGCTTCTTTTGCATATTCTTGTTTTTTACTAGGGAAAGTTTTTGATATGTTATGCCCTCTTGGATTCATTGGGGATTTTTTCATTGTTCTTACAAGTTCCTGGAAAATTTTAAACATCTTTTGATAATTTCAAATCAATTCAAAGTTTACTTTATTCGATGTGCTCCTTAACAAAATTACTTTCTTGTCTCTGTAGGAATTCTTTCCACGTGTGTCAGTTGGTCATCCAATTCCATATGACTCAAATTCTCTTTAAGTTCTTATTCGTCAAATCCCTTTTTCAAGTTGAACTTTAAATTTGAACTTCCTTCTTCAAGGTGAACTTCAAATTTCTTTTTTAAGATCCCTTCTTTAAGATAGACTTCAAATTCCTTCTTCAAGAGACATTGCTTATTCAAGGAAGATGCCTTCTTCGACAAAGATTCCTTCTCCAAGGTAGATGCCTTCTTCAAGATAGATGTCTTCTTGAAGGCGAGTTTCTAGAATGTATTGCCTACTCTTTGTGATATATACTTCATACAAACTATTATGCCCCTTCTAGACCATGTGAGCTCTTTTGAGAAAGTTTGGCATGTTCTAGGTGATTTGAAATTCTTGTGAATTGAGTCTCTTCTAGACTGTACTTGGAATTTTTATGCAATTGACTTTTTCAAATCTTTTTCCTCAAATGTTGTCCTTTTTAACTATCTTCAACTGTGATAGTACTCATTTTTATGGTGATCCTTATCTATAACATTTTCCTACTTCTAACATGTTGTACATGGTACTGCTTAAAAGCTTTATTCATGTGTTTAGCACATGTGTTGCTTTAGGTGATTGTTAGGTCTCATCGAGATAGCATGTCCTACTGCTTGAGAGAAGTCTCATTGAGACTGAGTTATCTAATCCAAGCAATCTGTACATCGTTCTGACTTAGTAGTTTGATCTAGGTGATTTACACGTCTTGTTAAACTAGGAAGCCTAATCCAAGCAGCTTGCACATCTGCTAAACTAAGGAGTCTGATCTAGGCAGTTTGCACATCATGCTAAATGAAGAGCCTGATCCAAGCTGCTTGCACATCGTGCTAAATGAAGAGCCTGATCTAGGCGAGTTGCATATTATGTTAACTGAAGAGCCTGATCCAGACAACTTACACATCTTGCTGCTTCTATTGGGTCTCATCGAGATTAAGCTACCTGTTCCAAGTGACTTGAACATCGTGCTCCTTCGATTAGGTCTTATCGAGACTAACCTGCCTAATCTAGGCAACTTGCACATCGTGTTGCTTCCGTTTGGTGATTTTCACATCATGATAATTCCATTGGGTATCATCAAGATTGGATTGTCTAATCTAGGCAAATTGCCCATCATGTTGCTTCTATTTGGTCTCATCGAGATTGAGTTGCCTAATCCAGGTGACTTGCACATCGTACTGTTGCTACTATTATTCCTCTCGGTGTTAAGCCCATTTCCTTTATGTTTACCCCAGTATTTCATACTGTATTATGATTCTATAAAACCTGGTCACTTCTAGACTTTGCTCTGTTTTGGATTATGTGTCCTACAAGAAAAGGATTTATGCTTCATGTATGCATGCTCTATGCATATGCTAAATGTGTATGTCTCTCGAGATAGGCGATCATTGATGGTGTTGACTGACTCTAGGCCACTTGTTCTTCTTATAAGAAGATATTGAGTATGACTTAGCGACGAGCAAAGGGAGACTTTTGGTACTATAGACTCGTGCAATGTATCTTCTAATGCTAAAAAAATTCCTCTAGCGAATAGTGAGTCTACCTGTTTCAAGCACTATTTCTTACGCTTCCTTGGAGATGATTAAGATAGTTCTATCTGTGATGATTTTCAAGATGGTTAGGGTAATTCTTTGCCCTCCGCCTCTTTTATTTTCTCAAGATGATTTGGTAATTCTTTACCCCCTGTATGAAGAGTTTAGTACTATCTTAGGAAATTTCTTTATCTAGCTTTAAAGGCATTATTCCTCCTTTGCAGACATCTATGTCAGACGAAATGGCTAAATTCTTCCATATTTCTTACTTTTTCACTATTGGTGGCAAGGTTGCCTTCTTTGTTACCATTGATGGCAACTTCTAGCAGATTTTCTTCTTTTAACATGTTTTCAACACATCCAATATCCTCCAACAAAAACTTGAAATGCTAAATGTGAGTTGTGCATCAATTTAATTCATATTTGAATTCTTCAAAGATTTCTCAAATTCGATAACTCAAAGGTAATGATGGTGATTGTTCACAATTTTGATTCTAATGCAAGAATTGTTTCATTCGAGATTCTTCATGGGCGTGTGTATAGCCAATTATACTTCAACTATTAAGTCTCAGATACGTTATGCAAATATAAACTAGTGAATCAATCTCTAAATATAGAAAGGCTACCATAAGCTGCTTTTCACATGAGTCTCCACTAATGTAGGCTTATCACAACATTAAGGATCATTTAAGGCTTTATCGAGCTTGTAATGTTGGGCTTGGGTCAAGGTATGATAAGGAAATTATAAGGTTAACTTACTCATAGTCATACAACTATTTTAGGTTTTAATTGAGAGCATCAACTCATTTTCATAGTCATGTTTGTTTCAATTTTGAATGTCTATACCTCTAAACTTTGAGTAGCTACATCGCTAAACTTTATAAGCAATGGAATTAACACTTTTCTTTTCCTTTTTCTTTTTCTTTTTCTTTTTCTTTTCCTTCTTTTTGTTCTCTTATTTGAGCTCATTTTTTTTAGAATGTTCATATGTTACGAGTGAAAGGTATTATGTAAGGAAAATCTTTTTAGTGTTGGGATAAACTTTGTGGATTGACAAAGAAAAGGCCTGATGAGGCTTAATGGGGTACACTAGGGATAATGAAGTAAGGATAGGAGGGCTTGAAAGACTTAATCGATCCAAAAAAGGCCTAAATCACTTCCCTCATGTTGTGAAGCCTTGGATTTCGCCTCGAGTGGTGATCAAATAGGTTGTGAAGTCTTATGAGAACTCAACACAAAGCTCTATTCACATAAGTTTCTCTAAGTGATACAAAGTTCCATATTTTGTGGCTATTGTGCTCAAATGTTGAAAATCAAGAATGAAACTCATCTAGCAAAAAGAGTCAAGTATGCAGACAATACAATCTGAGGCCTTAACAAAAATATATTTCCAATGAGTATCATGATATTATCAATAATCATCAAAAGAACACATAACTCATATAACAATTTTAAAACAAATCATTTTAAAACATTATTATTCGTTCTCTGGTCAAGAATTCTTCCATTGTCGATCCGGTCTTATATCTCATGTTGAAGGCAATAGCATTTGTCAATGATATATCTAGTTTGTTGGTAAAAATCATAATATTCATGATGCTTATGGTTGGATAGTTGTGGGTTTGTAAAGGCTTCGGAGTTAATAGGAACAACACAAATTGGGTGCGGAGCTCCTCAAATACTTCGGATAAGGGTTATCCTAATTGACTAAATTTCCTTGGTTGATGCTTTTCAACATCCTCATCATATGGCCTGTTGGTTTGGTCATAATGCCTTTGATTTCTTTTAGAGCAGTTTTCTTCTTCTATTTGGCCTCCAAATCTTCTATTTGAATGCTCAAATCATACAAGTCTTCAAAAGTCTTGATAGGAAAGCCGGCGAGCCTATCTCCAATAAAAGAATGGGCTTTATTGATCACCACACGAACCTAATCCTTTTCTGTGGGCCTATAGACACTAGATTTTTTAGGCTCAATGATGAAATAAAGACGAATGTTGAGTAACAGAAAAGACTGAAATGCCCTTGGAAGCCAAAGAGAGAAAGGTTAGAAGAAACTAACCAAGAGTCTTAAAAACTGACACATGATTTAAAAAAATCACAAGAATCAATCCAGGAGGAATCTGTTGATGAGTCATATGCTATTGCGAAGCTATGGATGCCTAGTTTTCCTTATAAATTTACGGATCACAAATTAGAGTTGAACTCAAATAGTTATGCATGATCGAACATACAAAGGTCGAGAGAGGCTTACACTAAAAAGTGGCAAAATTGAAAGGTTTGGTGGGCCACAACCGACTGGCTATTACAGTATTGCCTGACTGTCCACCAACAATCGATTGACTGTTAGAGTGCTGGTGGTCTCCTAACAGTCGACCGATTGTTGTCCTTTTATAATTGGCAAATTTTGATTCCAACCTTCCATATTTGATTTTTTCCTTTCTTTCTCAACTCCACCCTTCAATTATATAAACCCCCCTCTCCTCACTTTACAACCGTCATCAAATTCATCCATTCTCCCTTTTAAAGACACACTTGAGAATTCAAGGAGTCTTTTTTAGTTTAAAGTTTTTAGGCATTTTATATTGCTCTAAACTCAAAAAGGGTACACCTGAGAGTAGTTATCTCTCATCTCTCTTTAATTGTTCTTTATTTTTTTGCTTCAGAATAAGCATGTTTAGTTTTCTTTTGATGTTTAGAAGCATGATTAGGGTTATATAGAATTGTTTAACCCTTTATTTGTCTTGCAAGGTGGAAACACTTATCTAACTAAGTCATCTTTTCCTTCTTTATAGAGAAACATACTTAGGAGTTTATTTTCTTTGCAAGTGCTTAGAATTATGCTTAGGGGCACATGTTAGAATCATGCCTAAAAGCACATGATTAGAATCATGGTAGGAGGATTGACAATTGCTTTGAAGCATGCTAAGAAATAACATAGAATAGGTTAGAATTACCACATTTACCCTTGATTGCTTGAGTTAGGCTAGAATAGCCATGATTGATAATGATTGATTAAATTAGGCTAGAAATGTCATGATTCACTATGCTTACTATGAATAGGCTAGAATTGCAATGCTAGTGTAAAACTACCATGATAAAAAATATCAAATCTAGGTAGAAGTGGCGCGATTCTAGATTATGTCTTCGTACAAAATTTTAATTGATCGATATCAATAAATGCATGAATATACCGTGATTAGAATGATGTTATGAAGTGAAGGTGGACTCACATTAATGGTAAGGGACCATCACTTGTAACTTAATGTATGAATATGCATATAGAGATTTGATAGGCATCAAATAAACGCACATATGGTGGTATAAAATTCCTTATCTATCGAGTCTCGACTTGAATTTATATTGAATTTATAATGCAACGAATGCTATGAATGAATGGATATTTGAAGTGTGAGAAGTATAGAGTTTATTCTATTATTGAAGAGTAAATAATGTAATCCTCTCTCCTATCCCCTATGTTTAAAAGGAAATGTAATTCTATTCTTTTTCCTATTTCTTTGTATGAATATGCAAATGCCATGATTGAAAGTCATCTTATTTGCTTAAAGAAGATAAAATGAACAATGTGTGCATACAACAAATAACACTATGTGGACTATATAACAACATGAACTATTTTTATTAGGCATACCCTAGTGGAGGCTGGATTTTGATATAGGTGAGGCGAGTGGCTCGTACCTAACTTCCCTAACCTATCTCTGAAGGGATGGGGGTAGTTTAGGTCCTCAAGCAAGCGATCAGATTGCCCCCATTCATTCCCAATTGAATAATTGGGTGGCGACTTCATTTCTCCCAACGTGCCCATGGCTCATTTGTGTTCCCTTAAGTCTAAAAAAAAGGCCTTAACACAATGTCGTGGTCGCAAAAACTTCATTCACAGTCACGATTCCACTGGGGATAAGAGAAGTTGATATCAATTAGGATACCAAATTCTAATAGCTCATATTGATATTTTGAGTCCTTGCATCACTACACTTTGCACATAATGAGCACAAACTACCTAAACTAGCCATGGCTCATGTCACCACCTTTGAGCATGTACCATTGAATTGGTATAAAAATAGACCAGCTCAAGGGGGCATCTCTTACTCGAAGGAGCCCAAACCATTAGACCCTTGAGACTCAAGCCTATGTAGATGAATCTAGAAATTTTCAATAGGATGAATATCCAAAATCTATTTTGAGATGTGTATCCATAGATGTAATTTTACATGATTAGAATAACATTAACTCAAACCTCATGGAGCCATGAACAAATTCCATATGTCAAGTCAGCCGTAAGAACAAAATAGGGGCATGTGCCATGAGTTAAGGTTATCATGATGTTTACAAGCCATGTTATGATAATCATAGAGAATCCAACATCAACTTGAATGTTAGAATTAGGAGAAAGAATCTTGCATTCCTACATCCCATGATGATAACTTAGGAATGAGGCCAAAAATCCTTGGAAAAGAGACTCGACCTCACATGCGTGAAAGAAATAAGGTTGGAAGGCTAAAAGTATGTCTATGCATTTGTATGAGTGTGCATCATATCATGCATACACGCATGCATACATGCTACAATGCTGAGATGGCTCAAGTGCAGGCTAACATCACTACTTTTCAAGAACAAATAGTCCCACTTATTGAAGCCATGCAAAATAGGCCTAACTGCACAAGCCAACAACAACCCGAGGGTAATGGCAGTGATGATGGTGAGACTAGCCAAGGTAAAGATAGGGGGTAAGGCCCAACCAACTAAGATGAAATCGAATCAGTCAGGCAGATGGCCAAAGACATGGAGAATATCCAATCTATCTTGAAGAGGAAGGGGTTGAAAAGGGTCGAAGACCCAGATGACATCATGCTTATTGGGAATAATCTCAAAGGCACGGAGAGAGAGGGAAGAAGATAAAACAAAGATTTGCCTCTAAAGTTTTGTATGTCAAACTTGCCCAAGTTCAATGGAGAGGGTAATCTGAAGACGCATTTGAGAGAGTATGCTACTATTATGGCCACCACTCTTTTTTCAAATGAATATATATTAAAGTACTTCATGCTATCCTTAAAAGATAATATGGTAGTATGGTATCATGATTTACCCAAGAAGATTCAACAAGATTGGGAAGAATTGTTTGAACAGTTTGTGGAAATAATATCGCTATAATACCCAATTTAGGGTAATCTTGAGGGATTTTGAGATGATGCGCCAAAAGCCCAGTGAGACTATTTTAGAGTACTTTGTTCGTTGGAGGGCCAAAGCTGCCAAGATGACCACAAGGCTCATGGAGAAGGACCAGGTCCGTATGGTGATTGATAGAGCACATGCCTTCATCAGTGATAGACTTGTGGGCTTTCCCATCAAGACTTTTGAAGACTTTATGATTTGGGCATTCAAATAGAAGATTTGAAGGTCAGGAAGAAAAGAAGCAACAACAACTACCCTAGAAGAAATCAAGGCAGTATGGCCAATCCAGTGGGACAGACAACGAGGATGTAGAAGAGCATCAACCAAGGAAGTTTAGTCAATTGGGACAACCCAAATCTGAAGCAATTGAGTAGCTCTGTACCTAATTTGTGTTGCTCCCATTGAGACCCATGACCAGCTAACCACAAGCATCACGAATATTGTAATTTCCACCAACAAACTGGCCATATCATCGACAAATGGCACCACCTTTAATATGAGATACAAGACTTAATCAACAATAGAAGAATTTCTAACCCAGATAAAGAATAATGATGTTTTGAAAGGCTTCGTTTTAAGAATGTTATGTTTATGAGGTGTGTGTTCTTTTAATTATCATTCATAAAGTCATGATACTCATTTGAAATAGATTTTTGTTAATACATAAGATAGTGTTGCTTGCATGCTTGACTAAGTTTTTGCTAGATGAGTTTCATTCTCAATTCTTCAATCATTTGAGCACAACAGCCATGAATATGGAACTTAATACCACTTAGAGAAACTTTAAGTGAATAAAGTTTGATGTTGATATCTTATAAGACTCTTGAGCCCATTTGATCACCACTTGATGTGAAATCCTAGGCTTCATAACAAGAGGGAGGTGATTTAAGCCTTCTTTAGATCGATGAGCCTTTCAAGCCCACCTAATCATGATTTATTGTCCCTAGTGTACCCATTGAGCCTAATCAAGCATTTTCTTTGTCAAACCACAAAATTTATTCTAACACTGGAAAATTTTTTCAACATAGTAAGTACCCTTCACTTATAGCATATGAACATTCTAAAAAAAGTATTGAGAGTCGTGTTTTTAAAAGAATGAAAAGAATTTGATAAGTTTTGTGTAATTTTGAGTGCAAGGAAGGAACAAATAAAGAAAAAGAGAAAAAAAGAGAAGAAGAAAGAAAAAGAAGAAAAGAAAAGAAAAACGAAAAAGAAAAAGAAAAATAGAAAAGAAGAAAAAGAAAAGAGTGCAAATTTCATCGCTCGTAAAGTTTTGGGTTGTAATTACTTAAAATTGAAATCAAAGCAAACAAGGTGTATGGCAAATAAAAGATGAACATAAGTTTGAGTTGTTGCTCTTAATTAAAACCTAGAATGGTTGTAGCACTATGGGTGAGTTAACCTTATAAATTCCTTTACCATTACTTGACCCTAGCCTATCATTGCAAGCTTGATAAAGGCCTATTGATCCTTGATGTTGTGATGAGTATACATTAGTGGAGAGTAGTGTGAAAAGCAGGCTTATAATAGTCCTTCTATCTTTAGGGATCGATCACTAGTTTCTATTTGCATAAAGCTATCTGAGTAGTAGCAAGTAAAGTATGTTTGGCTACACACACACACACACAAAGAGTCTTGAATGAAGCAATTATAGCATTAGAGTTGAAATTGTGAATAATCACGATGTCAATACATTATCTTTGAGCTATCAAATTTGAGAAATCTTTGAGAAATTCAAATGTGAATCAATTTGATGCATAACTCACATTTAGCATTTCAATTTATTGTTAGAGAATATTGGGTATGTTGAACAAATGTCAAAAAAGAAGAAAATCTGCTAATAGTTCCTATCGAGGGTATCAAAATAGGTAATCTGGCAAGCAACAATGAAGAAACAAGATATATGGAAGAAGTTAGCCATTTCGTCCAGCATGGACGTCTACAAAGAAAGAGGAACAATGCTCTTAAAGCTAGATGTAGAAGTTCCCTAAGATAGTACTAAACTCTTTATAAAGAAGGTAAGGAATCGCCCATTCATCTTAAGAAGTAGAATGAAGCAAGGGAGTAAAGAATTGCCCATTCATTTTAAGACAAGAGAAGAATGAGGGGGGCAAAGAATTGCCCACAACCATCTTGAAAATCATGACAGATAGAATTATCTCAATTATCTCAAAGGAAGCATAAGAAATGGTGCTTGAAATAGGCAAACTAACTATTTGCTATAGGATTGTTTTAAGCATTTGAATATTCATTGCACAAGTCTACAGTACCGAAAGTCTCCCCTTACTCATCACTAAGTTATCCTCAGTATCCTTTGATAAGAAGAACAAGCTGGCCTGAAGTCAGTCCACTTGCATGATGATCGCCTAGCCCAAGAAGCATACATATTTAGCATCATCATAAAGCATGCATACATGAATCATAAATCCTTTTCTTATAGGAAGCATGATCCAGAATGAAGCATAGTCCAAAAGTGTCTGGGTTTTGTAGAATCATAATGCAATATGAAATACTAGGGGTAACCGATAAGGAAATAAGCTCAACACCTATAGGAATAGAAGCGACACGATGTGCAAGTTAGTCTCGATGAGACCCAATCGAAGTAGCATTATGTACAAGTCTCTTGATAAGACCTAATCGAAGCGACACAATGTGCAAGTCAGTTTTGATGAGACTCAATCGAAGTGGCATGACATGCAAGTCAATCTTGAAAAGACCCAATGGAAATGGCATAGTGTGTAACTTAGTCTCGATGAGACCCAATCGAAGTAGCACGATGTGCAAGTTAGTCTCGATGAGACCCAATCGAAGCAGTATGATATGCAAATCAATCTTGATAAGACCCAATTGAAATAGCACGATGTGCAAGCCGCATGGATGAGGCTCTTCAATTCAACACGATGCCCAAGCCATCTGGATCAAGCTTCTCAGTTTAGCATGATGTGCATGCCGCCTAGATCAAGCTCTTCAGTTAGCATGATGTGCAAGCCACCTAGTCAAGCTCCTTCATTGGCATGATTTGTGAGCCGCCTAGATAAGGCTCTTTGGTTAGCACGACATGCAAGTTGCCTGGATGAGGCTCTTTAGTTAGCACGATGTGCAAGCTGCCTAGATGAGGCTCCGTAGTTAACACGATATGCAAGTTGCTTGAATGACACTCCTCCTTTTAGCGTGATATGCAAATCGCCTAAATTAGGCTCCTCAGTTCAACATGATGTTCAAGCTGCATGGATCTGACTCCTCCCAAGTAGTATGATGTGCAAAGGTAGTTTTAGTCTCGATGAGACTTCTCTCAAGAAGCACGATGTGCAAAGTCAGATCCATCTCAATGAGACTTCTCTTAGGCAGCATGATGTGCAAAGCCAGCTCCACGTCGATGAGACTTCTTTTAAGCAACACAATGTGTAAGGGCAATTCCATCTTGATGACTCTCAATGATCACTTAAAGCAGCATGATGTGTTAAAAACCTGGATCAAGCAATTCAAGTAGTGCCATGTACAACGTGCCTAGAACAAACAATATTATGATAAGGATCACCATAAACATGAGAACTACCACAGTTGAAGACAATCAAAGAGGACTACTATTTTGAAGGACAAAGTTTAAGTTTGATATTCACCTTGAAGAAAGCATCTCCCCTAAAGTAGGCATCCACTTTGAAGAAAGAATGTTTATTTGATGAAAACATCTACCTTGAAGAAAGAATTCAAAGTCCACCTTGAAGAAGGAATCTTTAAAAGGAAATATGAAGTTCAGCTTAGAAAGGAAATCTGCCTTAAAGAAGGAAGTTCAACTTGAAAAAGGAATTTTGAAGAAGAAATTTGATGCTCAGTTGGAAGAAAGAAATCCGCCTTGAAGAAGGAAGATTACCTTGAATTTGAAAAAGAAAAAGATTCATAGTCAGATAATTGGAAGGTCAAAAGGTTAAGAGGCCAAGGAAAAAGAAGAACAAAGACAAAAAAGACAAAAAAGAATAAGAGAGAGAAAAAAAGAAAACAAGAGAGAGAAGTAAGAAAAGGAAAAAGAAGAAAAGAAAAGAAAAGAAGAACAACTCTACATCGACCTAAAGATATCGAAAGAATTTTTTAAAGTATTAGTGACAAGCATGTAGCCATGGCAACAGCTTAGCAACTCACAAGAAAAGAAGAATAACATCAATCAATAGAATCTTCAACCGGAATCACATGGAAGAATTCCTTCAGAGACTAGAAAGCAATTTGTTGAAGAACACGCTGAATGACGTAAAAGTTGAATTGATTTTAAATCATCAAGAGTATTTTATTTTTTGCAGGAAATTTGCAAGGATGATGGAAAGATTCTTAGTGAGTCCAAGAATCAACAACATGAAAAGGTCTAAAGACCACAAAGCAATGCATGATAGATTTTTTTTCATAGGCATGCATTAGAAGAAACTCTAGGAAGTGGGTGCACTTAAGAATGTTTTAAGCCCTTAGAATAGGCAAAAGCCCCAATAAGAGGCACACTAAAGAGTGTTGAAAAACCCTAAGAAGTAGGTTTTAAGCCTTTAGAATAGGCACAAGCTCTCAAAAAAGGTGCATTCAAGAGTGTTGAAAAACCCTGAGAAGTAGGTGCACTTAAGAATGTTTTAAGCCCTTAGAATAGGCACAAGCCCTAAGAAGAGGTGCACAGAAGAGTATTAAAAACCATAAGAAGTAGGTGCACTTAAGAGTGTTCAAAGACCTTAGAATAGGCGCACTAAAGAGTGTTAGAAACCCAGCAAGTAGGTGTACTTAAGAGTCTTTTATCTAAGCATCGTAAGGATACACTTCATGCATTGAAAGATGCATTTGTTTGCACTAGAAGGGTGCACATTTTGTGTCATAAGGATGCACCTATTTGCACTAGAAGAGTGCATTGCATGCATTAGAAGAATACATATCAACCCTTGGGTGGGCACGCCAACCCTTAAGTTGGCACTTTAGCCCTTGAGTGGGCACATTAGCCCTTGAATGGGCACACTAACCTTTGATGGACACATTAGCCCTTGAGTGGGGATACCTCATTTGTAGGGATTGAAGAGAAAAGCAAATCATAAGAAGTCTGACAGAATGCAGATGAAGACGAAGATGCCATGATGAGATAAGGAAAGACAAAGCAAGAGTACTTTGTCGATTTTTATGTCTCACAAATTTCTCCAAAGTAGGGGGCAAACTATAGACATTGGATTTTTTAGGCTCGATGATAAAATAAAGATGAATGTTGAGCAATAGAAAATACCAAAATGCCTTTGGAAACCAAAGGGAAAAAGGTTAGAAGAAACTAACCAAAAGTGTCAAAAATTGACACACGACTTTAAAAAATCACATAAATTAATCTAGAAGGAATTTGCTGATGAATCATACACCATTGTGAAGCTACAGATGTCTAGTTGTCATAGATTTTATGGATTACAAAATGTAGTTGAACTCAAATAGTTATGCATGATTGAACAGATTAAGGTTGACCGAGGACTACACTTAAAAGTGGCAAAATTGTAAGGTTTTGTGGGCCACGATCGGCCGACTATCTATCGATAGTCATTCGACTATTAGAGTGCAACCTAACTATCTACCAATAGCTAGCTAACAGTCTCCCAATAGCTAACTCGCAGTTGTCCTTTTACAATTGGCAAATTTCTATTCCAACCTTCCATATTTGATTTCTTCCTTCCTTTTTCAACTAAACTCCTCAATTTTATAATCCTCCCTCTCCTCAGTTTTCAATATGCATCAAATTCATCTCTTCTCCTTCTCGATGACACACTTAAGAAATCAAGGAGTCTTTTATAGTTTAAAGTTTTCGGGCATTTTATATTGCTCTAAAGCTGGAAAGGGTATGTCCTGTGAGCAGTTTGCTCTCCGCTCTCTTTATTTCTTCTTTACTTTTCTTACTTTAGAATAAGTATATGTAGATTTTATTTTGATGCTTAGAAGCATGATTAGGGTTATATAGAATTATTTAACTCTTTATTTGTCTTGCCATGTGGAAATGCTTGTCAAGGTAAGTCATCTTTCCCTCCTTCATCTAGAAACATGATTAGGAGTTTATTTTCTTTGCAAATGCTTAGAATCATGCTTAGGAGCACATGTTTGAGTCATGCCTAAGTGCACATGATTAGAATCATGCCAGGAAGATTTACAATTGCTTTGAAGCATATTAGGAAATAGCATAAAATAGGTTAGAATTACCACGTTTACCCTTGATTGCTTGAGTTGGGCTAGAATAGCCATGATTGATATTGATTGATTGAATTAGACTAGAAATGTTTAGGCTAGAAATGCCATGATTCACTATGATTACTATGAATAGGCTAGAATTGCTGTGCTAGGGTAGAATTACCATGATAATAAATATCAAATATGGGTAAAAGTGCCATGATTCAAGATTATGGCCTCCTATATAATTTTAATTGATTGATATGAATAAATGTATGAATATACCATGATTAGAATGATGCTATGAAGTGATGGTAGACTCATATTGATGGTGAGGGACCTTTACTTGTAATTGAATGCATAAATCTACATACAGAGACTAGATGGACATCGAATAGACTCACATATGGTTGTGTGAAATTCCTTATCTATCGAGTCTCAACTTGAATGTTTATATTGAATTTATGATGCAGTTAATGCTATGAATGAATGGATATTTGAAGTGTGAGAAGTAGAGTTTAGTCTATTGTTGAAAAGCAAATGATGTAATCCTCTCCCCTATCCCCCATGTTTGAAAGAAAATGTAATTCTATCCTCCTCCCTCTTTCTTTGTATGAATATACAACTGCCATGATTGAGAATCACCTTTTTTGCTTAAAGAAGATAAAATGAACAATCATAAAATGAACAACACTAAGTGGATTGCATAACAACATGAGCTATTTTATTTGGTATACCCTAGTGGAGGACGAATTTTGATCCAAGCAAGGTGAATGGCTCATACCTAACTTCCCAAACCCATCTATGAAGGGATAAGGTTTAGGTCCTCGGATTGCCCCTATTCATTTCCAATTGAATAATTGGGTGGCAACTCTATTTCTCTATACGTGCCCATGACTCGTTTGTGTTCACTTAAGTCTTGAAAGAGGCATTGGCATAGTGTCATGGTCACAAAGGCTTTGACAGGATGAAATCCCTATTTACAGGGCCCTGTGGTCATCTTGGCAGCTGTGGCTTTCCAATGAACCAAGCACTCAAAAAAGGTCTCGTTAGGCTTTTGTCTAGTCATCTCTAAATTACTCAAGGTTACACCCAATGGGGTATTGTAACAATAGTGCTCCACAAATTGCTTAGATAGTTCTTCGCAGTCTTGTTAGACTCTCTTGGGCAAATCATGGAACCATACTATTGTATCATCTTCTAAGGATAGCATGAAATAGCTCAGGAGATACTCCTTTATCAAAGGAGTGGTGGCCATGATGGTGGCATATTGCCTCAAGTGCGTCTTTGGATTGTTCTTGTTAGCCCTAAGGCTACATGATAATTTTGATGATAACAATACACATTGATTCATTGAGATTTACTAATATATTTATTTATATGCAAGAATAAGATTATTAAAATAATTGTAAAATCAAGAAGGGGCTTATTAAAATGATGTGTTGAAGCTAAGGAGAAGACTACATATTAAAGGCACCAAAGTTTAAGTAAAAGGTTTGATTCAAGGAATGTGACACATGAGTAATGTTTAATCAATTGGTCATATATTTCTCTACAAATGTCCAAATGATGTGATTCTTGAGCCTTTGGAAATCTTACTCAATTTATAATATTTCATATGTTTGAAAGAAATTTAAATTTCAAGTGTAAGGTTGTCTAAATGATCATGCAATTTGAAAGACAAATAGAAGCAGTTGACATGAGCACTAAATACTCTTTTGGATATATCTTGAGCTAGAAAAATCAAAATGACTTGATTCTTATGGTATTGGAAAGAGGACATAATGAGGCACATTTCATATGTTTTGAATAAATTCAAATTTCAAATGGAAGGCTGACATAATTGACATGCAATTCGGTGGACTGACACAAGGAAGAAAAATCAACTCACATGAGCACTGAATGGTGTTTTGGCCATATCTTAAGTTAGAGATATCCAAATTCTTTGATTCTTAATGTTTTGGAAATATTATTCAAATATGCAAATCTTTTATGTTTTGAAGAAATTCAAATTTCAAACGGAATGCTGACATAATTATCATTCAAATCGGTGGACTGACACAAGGAAGAAAAATCAAGTCACATGAGCACCAAATGGTGTTTTAGCCATATCTTGAGCTACAGATATCCAAATGACTTGATTTTTGATGCGTTGGAAAGATTATTCAAATTTTCAGATCTTTTATGTTTAGCATAGTTTCAAATTTCAAACGAAACATTGAAAAAAATAGCAGACAAGATTACAGTTTTTATGGTGGGCAGAAAATTTGGAGATGGTGTCTTCACTTGATTAAGTTCATCCTATTTGCCTATAAATGAAGCCCTTCTCCCATGCATTTAGGAAGAGCAAGAGAAGCATCTATCAAGCAAAAAACAAGAGATATATCAAGTCTAGAGAGTTTTATATTCTTTATCTACTCTTTGAAGAGAGTTGTACTTTTATTGTAAAAATTTACTTTGTTCTTGTATTATGGTGAGAGTGAGATATGCTTGTAAAGGATTAAAAGTTATCCTTGAGAGAACTCTTTCCTTGGTGAGGTTGTTCATCAAGAAGAACTCTTGGTGTGGTGTTATCAAGGGTTGAAGAAAGTTACCTTGGTGAGGTTGTTCATCAAGAAGAACTCTTGGTGTGGTGTTATCAAGAGTTGAAGAAAGTTGCCTTGGTGAGGTTGTTCATCAAGAAGAACTCTCGGTGTGGTGTTATCAAGAGTTGAAGGAAAAAGTCTTGGTGAGGTTGTTCATCAAGCAAGTTGTAAAGATTTCTACAACTTAGTGGAAAGCTTAGCTCGTGGAGCTAGGAGCCCGTGGACGTAGGCAAGGTTTGCCGAACCACGTAAATTGAGTTTGCACTCTCTCTATCCCTATCCTCTTTATATTTACTTGCACTTGTGATTGTTCTTTATTGCCATTCTCTTGATTGCATTCTATTTTCATCTTCTTCACCTTTGTTCTTAAATAAAGATTTAAATAATTTTGATCTTTCAAGAAAAGTTTTCTAAATCCGTTTTTATAAATAAAAACCCAATTCACCCCCCCTCTTGGATTGCCATACCTGGGTCAACAGTTCTCTCCATTGAACTTGGACGGACTTGGCATGTAGAACTTTGGTGCCAAATCATTGTTCCGAATGAGCAAGATGTCATCTAGGTCTTCGACCTTTTTAGCCTCTTCTTCTGCAAGAGAGACTGGACCTTCTCCATGTCTTTGGCCAATTGCTTGACTGATTCGAGCTCCTCTTAGTTGTTTGGGCCATTCCTCCTATCTCTACCTTGGCTAGTCGTATGCTCATCCCCACTATTACTTTTGGGTGATGGCTGGCTTATATGATTAGGCCCATTTTGTAGAGCTTCGATGAGTTGGGCCATCTATTATTGGATTATAGTCATATTGGCCCTCAATTGGCTTATCTCTTCATTGTTGTTTTTGGATGCAACAATTTCAATGACTGATTCCTCTTGTCTTCTCAAATGACCACCTTGTATAACCTAAGCTATGATGGCCGCAAAAAAGAAAAAAAAAGTGCTAATGCAATGCATGCATGATATGATGCGTGCTCATACAAGGGCATAAACATATTTTTAGCCTTCCAACCTTATTCCTCCCACACATATGTGGTCAAGCCTTTTTCCTAAGATTTTGGCCTCATCCCACGTCATCATCATGGGATGCCAGAATGCAAGATTCTCTCTCCTAATTCCATTATTTAATTTGATGTTGGATTCTTCATGATTGTCATAATATGGCTCTTTATGTCATGATAACCTTAACTTATGCGATGTGGCCCCATTTTATTCTTATAGGTGATTTGACATATGGCATTCATTCATGGTTCCATGAGGTTTAGTCAATGTCATTCTAGTCATTTGGAATCTACATCCATGGACATGCATTTCAACATGGGTTTTGGATATTCATCCTATTAAAAATTTATAGATTCATCTATATGGGCTTGAGTCGCAAAGGTGCAATGGTCTGGGCTCCTTCGAACAACAGGTACCCCCTTGGGTTGGTCTCTTTTTATACGAAATCAATGGTACGTGCTCAAAGATGGTGACACCAATATGAGTCATCTAACGGTTGAATAGAGCCAAAGACTTTTCATGCCAATGCCATACGGCTGATTTAGGTAATTTGTGCTCATTGTGTGCAATGTATAATGATGCAAGGACCTAAAATAACAAAGTAAGCTATTAGAATTTGGTATCTCAATTAGAATCAACTTCTCATATCCTAAGTGAAGTCACCATTGTGAACGGGGCTTTTATCCCGCCAAAACGTTTGTGATCATGACACTATTTCAAGCCTCTTTTGAGACTTAAGGGAACATAAAAAAGCGATCAGCATTTCTGGAGAATGGAGTCACCACCCAATTTTCTATTAGGAAAATGGATGATGGTAATTCGATCCCTTACTTCGGGACTAAACTTCTTATCCCTTCTGAGATGGGTTTGGGAAGTTAGATATGAGCCTTTGGCCCGCCTGATATAAATTCGGCCTCGACTAGGATAGACCAAATAAAAATAGCTTGAGGTTGTTATGTAGTCCACTTAAATTGTTTATTATGTTCCAATTTATCTTCATCAAACAAATGAGGTGATTTTCAATTATTACAGTTGTATATTCACACAAAGAAAGAGAGAGGAGAATAGAGTTATATTTCCTTAGAAACATAGGCGAATAGGAGGAGGATTACAACAATTTGTTGTTCAACAATAAAGTAGAACTACTTCTAGCACTTCAAATATTCAAAGATAAAATATAGCATATTCATGCATATCGTATATTTAATGCAATCAAATCAATTCCAGGCTCAAAAAATAGTGAATTCCTCACCATCATATGTTAGTCCATTGAACATTTATCAAGACTCTTCAAAGCATACATACATTCAATTATCATTATAAGTAATGGTCCCTTACCATCAATGTTTGTCCACCATCACTTCATGGCATCATTATATTCATTCTTCTAAACATGGTATTTATAAAATCAATTAATCAATTGGGATTCAATACAAAGCCATAATCTACAATCACGACACTTCTACCAAGATTTAATAATTCTACCTATTGCTATTCTAGCATAATTCATAACAATTTATAGTATCATGGCCTTTCTAGCCTAGGCATAGCAATTCTAGCCTAATTCAATCAATCAATATCAAGCACGACTATTTTAGCCCAATTCAAGCACTCAAAGGTGAGCACAGTAATTCTTACCTATTCTATGTTATTTTCTAGCATGCTTCAATCATAAGTCTTCCTGACATGATTCTAATCATGAGCTCATAAACATGATTCTAAGGCATTCGTAAAGAAACTAATCTTCTAAAAATGTTTCTAATAAAGAAGAGAAACATGACTTGCATTGTCAAGCATTTTTACCTTGCAAGACAAATAAAAGGTTAAACGATTCATAAAACCCCTAAACATGCTTTTAAGCATTAAAATAAAACCTAATCATGCTCACTCTCATCAAAATAAAACCTGAGTATGCTTATTCTAAAGAAAGAAAAATAAAGAAGAAAATAGGAAGGTGAAAAAAGGACTACTCTCAAGTCATGCTCTTTCTGGGTTTAGAACAACAAAATGCTTAAAAAACTTTAAATTATAAATACTCCTTGAATTATCAAGTGTGTCTTCAAGAGGGCGAAGAGGTGTGAATGAAAGTGAGTAGAGGGGGTGTTTATATAGTGAAAGGTTGAAGTTGAAAAGGGAAGCAAAAATCAAATATGGAAGGTTACAATTCAATTTTTCTAGAAATAAAGAGGGGAGTGTTGGCTGGCTGTGGATTGACCATTGGCTGATTGTGGGACTACTAACTAATTCTCGGAGTATTACTGACCATTGTACGATAGCTGACCAACTGTCCTACAACTACGACTGGACCCCTGGTTTTGTGTTTTTTTAATACAGTCCCCTCCGACCTTCAGCTGTTCGATCATGTGTAACTCCTTGAATTTAACTCAATTTGTGATCCATCAAATTTTGTAAAAACTAAACATTCGTAGCTTTGCAAAGATATATGACTCATCATCAGATTCCTTCTGGATTAATTTTTGTGATTTTCGAAAGTCATACATTGGTTTTCAAAGCCTTCAATCGGTTTTTCCCCAATGCTCTTCTTTTTGCTTCCAATGGCATTTTATTCATTTCTTTTGCTATTTATTCATCTTCACTTCATCATCAAGCCTCAATAATCAAGTGTATACACCATCCTCAAGTCATTGGTCGCCTAGCCAACCATCCTTGGGTTGTAGATCATTAAGCTTGCGTCTAAAGGGGACGTGTGATACTGCTTCCTCAGCTACTAGGAGCAGTGCTAGTGCCATTCCTTTGAGCATTGTGATCAAAGATTATCTTGTCCTTTGGGTACCACATATTTACTCCTTAGCAGATCTGGTGCTCGACAGATTCACAAGCTTAGGTTGAACGAGGGAGTGGCTATTCCTTTCATTCTGTCGAACACCACTCATGCGAGAATTCTTCTCGACCTTTTGTTTTCTTTCTTTTTCTTTTTCCTGCAACATTATATCTCACAATAACATAAATATTTAGGTTCCTCATAGTAGGGTTAACGAGTTGGAAAGGATATCTGGCCAGTTACGGGTGGCTATCATAGAGCTTTCCTGGGACCACTAGGTTAGCGTGATTCAAGTGCATGCATGACCTATTTTTCCTATATGCTGAATATTAACCATTTGTTTGCTTCCTCTTTTTTGTTAGACCATTATTCACGATGTAGATTAGCGTGATGACTAGAGAGACTTGGTAGTAGAGCGCTATCAATGGTACATGAATGCTCAGGCAGAGGTCGCTTAATGGGATTAGAAGATTGCTAAGCTAGAGAAGATGAACTTCAAGCTTCAAGTGCAGATTATGAACCTTTACAAATTCTAGCGAGATGAAGAGGGCAATGGTTCGAACGAGGGTGATGATCCGGATTAAGACCAATGATAGCCCCTTATTTTTTATTTTGTTGACTGCTCATATACTTTGTTTATTTTTCTATATCACCATCAGCTCATGTTTTTGTTGTATATGGCATGTTGCCACTTTTGTTTTTGTTACTCATGTTTATTCTTTTACAGACATCGTCGGACTATAAAATTTGTATTGACCATTAAGTAATTTGAAGAAAAATTGGATTTTTATCATAATTTCCCTATATTCCCCCTTTTTTGTTTTATTTTCCATTGAACTTATATTTTTGACAAAAACAACCTTGGAAGGGGGGTGTTGTGCAAAAAGTTGGAAAAGGCGTGCATGTCTACATATGCTTTTGTGAGAGGTACATGCGCACAAGCATAGTTTACACAAAGTTGTAAACATTGGATTTCTGAGGTTCAGTGATGAAACATGAATGTGTGAAGAGCAATGGAAATAACTGAAGTGACCTTAGATGCAAAGAGAAAAGAGTTAAGGAGAAATCAACCAAAAGGTTTCAAAACTAACATATGAATTTGAAAATTGACAGAAAATAATTCAAAAGGAATCTAATAATGAGTCATATGTTTTTTAGAAGCTAGAAATATCAATTTTTCATAGTTTTACGAATCACAAAATAGAGTTGAAGTAGAAAAGTTATGCATTATTGAACAGATGAAGGTTAGAAAGGACTACATTGAACAATGAAAAAAAAGGGGGTTTTGTGGGCCACCATCGGTCGGCTATCCTACCACTGACCATTAGTCATCCTATAGCCAGCCGACTGTCCTATCACTGGCTGACGATGCTCCTCACAATCGTCCAATTTTCCTCCCTTTATTTTTGTAAAATTTCATTAAACTCCTTCCATTTTTATTTTTGCTTCCTTCTTCAACTTGTAACTTCAACTATATAAACCCCCCTCCTCCTCACTTCTAAGCCATCTAGAAATCTCTTCTCTCCCTGCCTAAGGCACACTTGAGATTTCATTGATTCTTTTCTAATTTAAAATTTTTTTAGGCGTCCTTATTACTTTAGACCTAGAAAAGGTACATCTTGAGAACAGTTTTCTCTTTTTCCTCCTCTTCTGTTGTTTATTTTTCTTGCTTTACAATAAGCATGTTTAGGTTTTATTTTCCCTGGAATGAACATGATTAGGATTTATTTTTATGCTTAGAAGCATGTTTATAGGTTTTTATGAATTGTTTAACACTTTATTTGTCTTGCAAGGCCGAAATGCTAGTCAAGGGAAGTCATCGATCTCTTCTTTATTAGAATCACGCTTGGAGTTTTCTTTTTTTCTTTGCAAACGCTTTGAATTATGCTTAATAGCACATGATTAAAATCATGATTAGGAATCAAACTTATGAATGCTTTGAATAATGCTAAGAAATAGCATAGAATTAGGCAAGAATTGCCATGTTTACTTATTGATTGAATTGGGCTAGAATAGCCATCTTTTATCATGATTGATGTAATTAGGATAGAAATGCCATGTCTATGCCAGAATTGCCATGTTTAGAATTGCAATATTTGGACTTGTTGCGATCAATTGAATTATGCTAGAATGGCTAGGCTAGAATGCCTTGAGAGAATTATCAAATTAGGTAGAATTACCATAACAAAATTGTCAAACTAGGTAGAATTGTCATGATTTTAGATTATGGCTTTGTATTAGATTTTAATTGATTGATTGATTTTGTTATGAAGAATTCCTATGATTAGAGATATGAATGATTAATTATGATTGTATGACGTCATGAAGTGGTGGTGGACTCACATTTGATGGTGAGGACCATCACTTAGAATGAATTATTGAATGCTTGATATGCATAAGTATGCTATGAATGTTATGCAGGAATGACTATTTTGAAGTTTTTAGAAGTAGATTTTACTTTTTTTACTAAAGAATAAATTGATGTAATCCTTCTTCCATTCCCTCATGTTAGAAAAGAATCGTAATTCTGTTTTCCTCACCTCTTTCTTTGTATGGATATACAACTGTATTGATTGAAAATCATCTTACAGTTTTTAAGAAAATAAAACAAACAACGCGTGTATAAAACGAACAATATAAATGGATTGCATGACAAAGTAAAGCCATTCTTATTTTGTATACCCTACTGCAGATTAGATTTATATCCAAGTAGGTTGAAGGCTCGTACCTGATTTCTCAAACCTATCTTTAAAGGAAAGAAGGTAGTTTAGGTCCTGATGTGAGAGATTGGATTGCCATCGATCATCCATTTTTCCAATAGAAAATTAGGTGGTGACTCCATTCTCTAAACATACCCATGACTTCTTTGTGTTCCTTTAAGTCTTAAAAGAGGCTTTGACATAGTATCATGGTCGCAAATCCTCTGGCGGGATGAAAGCCCCGTTAATAGTGGTGACTCCACTAGGGATATAAAAAGTTAATTCCGATTGGGATACCAAATTCTAATATCTTACTTTATTATTTTGAGTCCTTTCATCACTACACATTGCACATAATACGCACAAGTTGCCAAAAACTAGTTGTGTGGCATGAGAAGTCTTTGGCTCTATTCAACCTTTAGATGACTAATGTTGATGTCACCACCTTTGAGCACGTACCATTGAATGGTGTAAAAAGAAAGTAGCCCAACGAGGAATCCCTCACTTGAATGAGCCCAGACTATTGGACCCTTCAGACTCAAGCCCATGTAGATGAACTCTAGAAATCTTCAATAAGATGAATATCCAAAACCCACATTGAAATACATCTTTATGGATGAAAATTCCTTATGATTATAATAACTTGACTCAATCTCATGGAATCATGAACAAGTGCCACATGTCACCCATTGAACAAACTAAGGACATATGCCATGAGTTAAGGTTATCATGACATCTAGAGCCATGTTATGATAATCATGAAGAATCCAACATCAATTTGAATAATAGAATTAGGAGAGAGAATCTTGCATTCCCACATCCCATGATGATGATGTGGGAATGAGGTCGAATAGTCCGAAGAAAGAGACTTGACCTCACATGTGTAGGAGGAATAAGGTTGGAAGGCTGAAAGTCTATCTATGCTTTTGAATGAACATGCGTAGCATTATGTATACATGCATTTGCAGGTTATTGAAATGGCTCACCAAACAACAATGAAGAAATTGCACAATTGAGGGTCGATATAACTACAGTCCAACAACAGTTGTCCCAACTTGTGGAAGCTATGCAAAGTGGGCCTTAGCCAAACCATAATCAGCCGTCGCATGGACATGGTGATGATAAGGGTGAGAGTAGCCTAGGCAGAGATAGAGGGAATGACCTAGTTGTCCAAGATGAACCCAAATCGATCAAGCAGTTAGCCAAGGACATGGAAAAGGTCCAGTCTCTCATAAAGAATAAGGGCTAAAAGGGATTAAAGACCTAGATTGGATCTTACTTGTGGGAGACAATGACTTGCCACCAAAGTTTTAGGTGCTTGATTTGCCCAAGTTCAATGGAGAGGGTAATCTTGATAGCAACATACTATCATTGAAAGGAGTGCATCTTGAAGTATTTCACGCTATCCTTAGAAGATGATATGGTATTGTGGCATCATGATCTTCTGAAGATAGTTTCAGAAGATTGGGAGGAGCTTTCTGAACATTTTGTAGAGCGATATCTCCATAATAACAAATTGGGGGTAACCTTCAGGGATTTGGGGACGACTCTCCAAAAGCCTAAAGAAACCTTTTTTGAATACTTGGTTCGTTGAGGGTCAAAGCTATCAAGTAACCATGAGGCCCACGGAGAAGGACCAGGTCCGTATGGTGATCAATGAAGCCCATTCTTTCATTGTAGATGGGTTTGCGAGCTTTTCAATTAAAATCTTTGAACACTTGTATGATTCTACCATTCAAATTGAAGATTTGGAGGCTAGAGTGAAGAAGAACAATAACTACCCTAGAAGAAATCAAGGGTAGTATGACCAAACTAGTGGGAAATACGACATGGATGTCTATGAATCAATGAAAGAATTTTAGTTAATTGAGACGATCCTTATCCCAAGTATTTGAAGAGCTTCATGCCTAATCTGTGTTGTTCTTGTTAACACCAAAGCCTACATGAAAGCTACTCCCAACCAACCACAAGCACCATGAATATTGTGCTTTCCACAAATTAACTAGCCATATCATTGGCAAATGTCATAGTCTTCGACATGAGATACAAGAATTGATTGATAGAGGAAGAATTCCTAACCCAAAGAAAGAATAATGATGTTTTGAAATGCTTTGTTTTCAGAATGTTATGTTTGTGAGTTGTGTACTCTTTTGATGATCATTGATAAAATCATGATACTCATTGGAAATAGATTTTTGGTAATACACGAGATTGGGTTGTTTGCATAATTAACATTTTTTTTTTTTTGCCAGATCAGTTTCATTCTTGGCTCTTCAACATTTGAGCACAACAACCATGGATATGGAGCTTATATCACTTAGAGAAACTTCACGTGAATAAAGCTTGGTGTTGAGATCTCATAGAACTCTAAAACCAGTTTGATCACCACTCAAGGCAAAATCCTAGGTTTCACAAAATCGAGGAAGTGATTTAGGCCCTCTTTGGATCGATTGAGCGTTTCAAGCCTACCTATGCATATGTCTTTATTCTTGGTACACCCCATTGAGCCTAATCAAGCCTTTTCATTGTCAAACCATAAAATTTATACTAACATTGGAAAATTTTTCCTACATAGTATCCTTCACTCATAGCATATGAATATTTTAGGAAAAGAGCATCCAGAGTAATGCTTATGAGAGAATGAAAGAAATTTGAGAAGTTTTGTGCAATTTTGAGCTCAAAGAAGAAAAAGAAAAGAAGAAAAAAAAAGAAAAAGAAAAAAGAGAAAAGAAAATTGTAAAGTTTAGCGGTGTAGCCATTCAAAATCAGAAGCAAAGCAAATGTGGTGGATTAAGACTCAAAGTTTAGGGGTGTAGCCATTCAAAATTGAAATCAAAACAAATTTGGTGATGAAAATAAGTTGGTGCTCTCAATTAAAACCTAGAATGGTTGTGTGATTATGGGTGAGATGGCCTTATAATTTCCTTATCATACCTTGACCCAGGCCTAACATTACAAGCTTGAAAAAGCCCTAATGATCCCTGATGTTGTAAGGAGCTTACGTTAGTGAATAGTGGTGTGAAAAACGGGCCTATGGTAGTCCTTCTACTTTAATATCTTTAGAGATTGATCACTAGTTTCTATTTGGATAAAGCTATCCGAGTTTCAACAAGTGAAGTATGATTGGCTATACACACATACATGAAGAATCTTGAATGAAGTAATTCTGGCATTAGACTCGAAATTGTGAACAAGCACGATGTCAATGCATTACCTTTCAAGCCATTGAATTTGGGAAATCCTTGAGGAATTCAAATGTGAATCAAATTGATGCACAACTCATAATTAGCATTTTGAATTATTGCTAAAGGATATTGGATGTGTTGAAAATATTTTTAAAATAAGACAATTTGCCAGCAATTCCCATCAATGGTATCAACGAAGGCAACCTTGCCATCAACAATGATGAAACAAGATACATGGAAGAAGTTAGCCATTTCGTCTAGCATGAATGTCTACAGAGAAGGGGGCATAATACCTTTAAAGCTAGATGAAGGAATTTCCCAAGGCTATGACTTGAATAATGCAATGAAAGAGGCCTGATAGACGTTAAATAGACTCACATATGGTGATGAGGAATTCATTATCTATCAAGTCTCGAAATGAATCTTTATATTGAATTTATAATATGCAAGAATATGCAATGAATGCTATGAATGGTATGAATGCTATATTTGAAGTGTTAGAAGTAGAATTTACTTTACTTGTGGAAGAACAATTGTTGTAATCCTATCCCCTATTCCCGATGTTTGAAAAGTAATGTAAGTCTATTCTCCTTCCTCTTTCTTTGTATGAATATATAATTGTTACTGATTCAAAATCACCTTAATGAAGATAAAATTGGAAATGTCTGCAAACAATGAACCATTTAAGCGAATTGTATGACAATATAAGCTATTATTATTTGGTATATCTTAGTGGAGGCTAGATTTAGATCTGGGTGAGGCGAATGACTTATACCTATGTAGACACTGAATTTTTAAGGCTCGATGAAGGAATGAAGATGAATGTCAAGCAAAAGAAAATGACCAAAATACCCTTGGAGGCTAAGAAAGGAAAGGTGAGAGGGAGTTGGTGAAAGGTCTCGAAAACAAACAAATGACTTCAAAAAATTACAGAAATTAATCCAGGAGGAATCTGATGATGAATGATATACTGTTACGAAGCTAAAGATGTCTAATTTTCATAGAAATTTAAGGATCATGAATCGAGGTTGAACTCAAAAAGTTATAAGCAATTGAATAGACAAAGGTCAGAAGGGAATGCATTGCAAAATTACAAAATCGGAAGGGCCAAACATAGACACTGTTCACGTGTTACTGTTCATCTATCCTACATTGGTTTTTTTATCACTTTTTCACTCCAAGGAAAGCCTATGTAAGCACACCTTAGGCACACTTCTCAAGGCATCCAGAAATCCTCTCTCTCTCCCTCTAGGACACACTTGTAAGAATTCCAAAGAGTAATTTCTAGTCTAATATTTTTCCGGCGTTTAATATTGCTCTAAACCTAAAAATGGCACATTCTGAGAGCATTTTTTCTTTTCTCCCTCATATTAATTTTCTTCGTTATTTTCTTGCTTAGAATTAACCATGTTTAAGTTTATTTATGCATAGAATAAGCATGTTTAAGATTTATTTTGATTCTTAGAAGCATGTTTAGGATTTTATAGAGTTGTTTAATACTTTATTTGTTTTGCAAGTGATAAGTGTCTATTTATATATCATTTTCATATCAATTCGTCCATGTTTCTTTGCTATATTCCTTGGTATTTTTATGCTTTTGTGTGGTTTTGATGTTTGTAGGAGTTTTGGAGTAACTTGCACAAAAATGGAGTAAAACCCTTCATTTTCACCTCTGCTAGTCAACCATCTTCTCGGATTTAATTGTATTGATATACAATGAACCCGATGACATATTATATACCGTTGGAAAGCTCTCGAAGTCTATTTTCTGGAGAAATTTACGGTTTATAAATCCATTCAGTGTACCAAAAGTTGTAATCAAAACAGTGTGAGAAGTATAGAAATGTAATTCCACAAATCACTGTAGCATGTATAATACGGGACACTGTAGCAGGTTACTGTAGCAGAGTATTTAAACACATTTTAGGGTTTTATTTTGATAACTTGAGAGGGGAGAACGTGGTGGAGGCTGCAGCTCTGGAATTCTTTCATCTCTTGGAGTTCTTGAAGGAGAAAGGAAGCTTGGAAAGAGGAAGAACTACAATCCAAAGAGAATTACATCAAATTTGCTAAGTTTTTCCCTTCCCTTTCATTTTCTGGAATGTCTCCATGTTGTATTGTATTTACCACGTTCTTAAACATGTGTAACTGAATCTGAATTGGTTGAGGGTGATTTCAAAGCCCTTGATATGGTTTTTGTGAGTTGATTGTGTAAGAAATTGTTATCCAATTCTCTAATTGAAGTTGCTTGTATTTTCCCATATCTAATGCTTATGATTGCTTACTGATTGTATTTGGAATGGCCAACTGAATATAATCTGTTGTTGTCTATTGCTAGATTAGAAATCTTGATCCGTAATTGTCATGAATTTCCAATCATTAGTAGCAAAATTGTGATCAGAGATTGCAATTGGAAAATACAACCTAGGTTAAATAATCCGAACTTGTGTGATTATTGCTTAGATCAACCTATCTTTCTCATCGTAATGCTTCCATTGAATTAAACTTAGAGAGCTTGTTCTAGGTTGTTTAATGGATAGAGATTAAATAAAGAGCTTGTTTTATTTAACAACAAAGTAAGGAAAGATTGGGATAACAGAGCTTGTTGTTATCTACGGTTGATAACTTCAATGCTGTAATTGGATTACAATTCTATGTTAATTCACAAATTCATATCTTGTGGCAGAGAATGAACTCTTAACCAAGTGTCTCTCATTGATTTTTCACTCCATTTAACTTTGCTTTGTGTTATTCTTCATTTGCTTTTGTATTAAGTTTAGTTAATCAATCAACAAAACCCCCCCTGTTTAGTTTATTATTGCTGGAAAATAACAAATTCAATTAGAATCAATCCTCGTGGGAGCGATATCTACTTATCACTTTATTACTTGTGCGACTAGTATACTTGCTAGTTTCGAACGCATCAGCAAGGTGGAAATGCTTGTTAAGTTAAGTCATATTTCCTTTCCTTTTTTAGAAACATGTATAGGGATTTTATTTATTTGTGAATGCTTACAATCATGACTATGAGAACATGTTTAGAATCATGCTTAAGAGCATATGATTCGAACCATGCTTGGAAACCTTATTTGCTTTGATGAATGCTAGGAAATAACATAGAATAGGTAAGAATTATCGTTTTGCCCTTGAATGCAATGATTGATGTTGAATGTTTGAATTAGTCTAGAATATGCCATGAAATAGGCTAGAATACGCCATGAATGCTATGTTTAGACTATAATAAGCCATGAGAATCATGTTTTAGGCTAGAAATGACATGATACTTGATATGAATTATGCTAAAATAGCTATAGGTAGAATTGTCATGATAGAATTTATTAAAATCTAGGCTAGAATACCATGACATTAGATTATGACTTTGTTTGATTGTTTATGAATGTATGAATATATCATGATTAGAAGTGTGATTGTATGATGCTATGAAGTGATGGTGGACTCACATTGATGTCGAGGGACCATTACTTAGAATGAATACTTGGATAACATGAATATGTACATATAGACTTGATAGACATTGAATAGACTCAACAAATGATGGTGAGGAATTCATTATCTATCAAGTCTCGACTTGAATACCTATGATATATACGATGGATTGTATGAATGAAATATAGAATTTACTTTATTGTTGAATAACAATTGTTGTAATCCTCTCCCATTCCCCCATGTTTGAAAGGAAATTTTCCTCCCTCTTTCTTTGTATGAATATACAACCGTCATTGATTGAATAATCACCTCACATGCCTAAAAAAGACAACCTATCTTTCTCCAAACATACCTATGGCTCGTTTGTGTTCCCTTAAGGCTTGAAAGAGGCTTAGCATAGCGTCGTGGTCACAAATGCTCTGGCGGCATGAAAGCCCTGTTCACAACCTAACTTTTTGAACCCATGTATAAAGGGATGAGGCTAGTTTTGGTCGTTAAGTAAGGGATAGGATTGGCCCATTTATTCCCAGTGAAATAATTGGGTGGCAACTCCATTCTCCAAACATGACTTTGACATAGATGGGAATGAATAGTTTATGTTCTTTTTAGTCTCGATAAAGGCTTTGACGTAGTGTCATGGTCACAAATACTCTAGCGGGATGAAAGCGCCATTCACAAAAGCGTAAGAAATAATATGGGTTGTGCAAACATGGTGTTTGAATTAGGCAGGCTGAGTGCAGTTGGAGAGTTCTTTTAAGCATTGGATGATTCATTGCACGAGTTCGCAATACCAAAAGTATACTCCTACCTACCATTAAGTTATCCTCAATATTGTCTCATGAGAAGAACTAGCTATCTTGGAGTCGGTCTTTGCCTTCAATGATCACTTAGCCCAAGAGGCATACACATTTAGCATAAGTATAGAGGATGCATACATGAAGCATAAATCCTTTTCTTACAAGAAGCATGATCCATAACAGAGCATAGTCTAGAAGTGACTGAGTTTTATAGAATCATAATGTGGTTTAAAATACTAGGGGTAGCCACAAAGGAAATGGGCTTCACACCTAGAGGAATAACAGTAGCAGCATGATATGCAAGTCATCTAGATCACGTAGTTTACTCTTGATGAGACCCATTAGAAGTACCACGATATGCAAGTCGTTTAGTGTAAGCATTGATTTTGTGCTTATGCTTCAAACCTGGTAATGAAAAGTTTTGGCTCGATGATCAGAACCTGACAAATATGAGCGATGTGGATCGTTGACCTGAAAAAGGGACTAAAAATACCATAAACATCTAAAACCAGCCTAAAAAAAAACCCACATACATGAAAAAAAACCGAAAAAAAGCGCAACAGCCCAAAAAGCCCAAAAGAAATTGAACCTAAAAGTTGAATTGGACCGCACGTGAAGAAGAAGGGGTAGCGCCTGAAGCGGTATCACAATGCCTATAGGAAAGAGGGGATGCCTGAAAAAACACCCAGCGTGTTTGTCCTACATGCGCGCTTCCCTCCTCCAACTTCTATAAATTCGGGCTATTTCTCGATCTTTGGGTATCAAGTATTCACCTTGATGTTAATGTAAACTCTATAGAACTTCACGTCAACCCCTTATTTCTCATTTTCAGCCCCTTTTCTTCAAAATTTTCATACATACACCCACATCCAAATGCATTTTCAATCCTTTCTATTTCAAAATTTTACATACATACCCTTGTTTTCAACCGATTTTCAAACAATCGAACATAAACACTCAATGTTTGGTACAACCTGAGGGCAAATCCCCATGGTTCCCCTCCTGTCTTACTATTTTAGTTCTTTTTTTTTTTTTTTACATTTTGCATTTGGAATAGAGATTAGGTGAATACATATGAGTGGTGGTAACTTGGTGTTGGCCGATGGTAAACCGCCACTCAAATATATACTTTCGTTTTAATATTCACTGGTCATTTTATCTTTTTGCCTTCATTTTATGCTCATTTATCTTATTCTTCTTTTTTGTTATCATTTGCTTATTCACCTTCTCTACTTAACTACATTTTACTTTATTGCCATTTACTTTCATTGCATTTTACTTTATTGCACCTTTACTTTCGCTATATTTTACTTTCCTGCAGTTTTAAATTCTTGCCATTTCCATTTTCGTACCTTACTTTCATTATGCCTTATTCCCATTTGAGGGACACCATCCAAGTCATGAATAGCTATCTAAATTATTTCTACGAATGCTATTCAATTCATGGATAGTAGTTCATCTCGATTTGTTCGGACAAATTAGACCCCATTTAATCAATAAATGGATGTCGAAGTCAAACGTACCATATAGTGAGTCACAATACCGGACTCATGGGAAATGGGTAGGCTCATAACTGATGGTGAGAAACCTAGCTTTGTCGAGGATGATGGTATAGGCATAAGGGTAATTGGACGATGGATATAGTCGTAATGTTTGGTGATGAATCTATCTTCCAATGGTAGGCCCAATGAGCTCAGCAGAAATAAAAATCTTAATTTCTTGTATATAATTACATTCCACTTGTTGTTGCACTTATTTATTGTCGTGAACTTTTCTTAAGTACTTTTACATTGCTTTAACTGTGTGAGTGTTCACGAATTGCCACACTGCACATGCAATAATTCAAGATAAAATCAACTGTATGCATGAAAATGAATCTAGGATCAAGATAGATAGGAATTGGCTAATTAAAACCTCAAACTCAACAGACCCTAGTAGGGGTCAAACTTTGTTCGAGCGGATCGAAGAGCCACACCTAATTTTCTGAACCTAACTCTAAAGGGATGATGGATAGTTGGGTCTTAAAGCAAGGGATTGGTTATTGTCATCTAGCTATTTCTCGTAGTTAGTTACTTGGGTTGTGACTTTGATGACCTCTAGGACTTGTCTTTGTGACTTGTTCTATGGTACCCCCAAAGGTCGAAAGGCCTTGGACAATAGTACTGCGATCGCAATCACTTGGGGTGGGATGGAAGCCCTACCCCTGATGTGCAAGTCACCTAGATCAGGCAGTTCAATCTCGATGAGACTCAATAAAAGCATCATGATATACAAGTCACTTGGATCAGGTAGTTCAGTCTCAATCAAACAAAATAGAGGCAGCACGATGTTCAAGTTGCTTAGATCAGGCAGTTCAGTCTTGATGAGACCTAATAGAAGCAAGCACGATGTACAAGTCATCTAGATCTAGTAGTTCAATCTCGATGAGACCAAATAGAAGTAGCATGATACGCAAGTCACTTAGATTAGGTAGTTCAATCTTAATGAGACCCAATGGAAGCAGCACGATGTGCAAGTCACCTGAATCAGATAGTTTAGTCTCTATGAGACCCGATAAAAGCAGCACAATATGCAAGTCACTTGGATTAGGTAGCTCAATCTCGATGACCCAATAGAAGCAGCACAATGTGCATGTCTCCTAGATTAAGCTCTTTTGTCTTTATAAGACTCAATAGAAGTAGTATGATGTGCAAGTCACTTGGATCACAGAGTTCAATCTCGATAAGACCCAATAGAAGTAGCACGATGTGCAACTTACCTAGATCAAATAGTTCAGTCTTGATGAGACCCAATTGAAGCAGCACGACATGCAAATCGCGTAGATTAGGTAATTCAATCTTGATAAGACCTGATGGAAGTAGCATGATATGCGAGGTGAAAGTTGCCTATATCAGGCTAATTGGTTTAGCATGGTGTGCAAGTTGCCTAGATCAGACTCTTTAGTCTAGCACGATGTGCGAATCACCTGGATCGGGCTCTCAATATAGCACTATGTGTAGATTGCCTGGATCAGGTAGCTCAGTCTCGATAAGACTTTTCTCAAGTAGCACGATGTGCAAAGACAGCTCCATCTAATTTAGACTTAATAATTGCGGAAAGCAACCTGACATGCTAAACACCTAGAACAAGCCAAACTTTCTCAAAAGAACTCACATGGTATAGAAAGGAGTCAATACTTTGTAAGAAGTACATATCGCTAAGAGTAGGTAATGTAGAAGGAATCTCCTTTGAAGAAGGCATCTACCTTAAAGAAGTTACCTCCTTTAAAGAAAAAATCTACCTTGAAGAGGGTATCCACCTTAAAGAAGGCGTCTCGGTTGAAAAAGGAAGTCTACCCTAAAGAAGGGATTTTGAAGAAGAAATTTGAAGTTTACCTTGAAGAAAGATGTCTGCCTCGAAGAAGGAAGTTCAAATTTGATGTTTGCCTTAAAGAAGGAAATCTGCCTTGATGAATGAAAGGTCACCTTGAAAAAAGGTTATGAAGAAAAAGATGATCCACAATCAATAGACAGTTGGAATGGCAAACAATTTAGCAACTCATAGAGAAATTTAAGCAACATTAGTCGATGGAATTTTTTTATCGGAATCACATGGAAGAATTCCTCCAAAGACTACAAAGCAGTTTGTTGTTAGATGGTAAATTTTGAATTGATGTTTGATATTTTGCAGGAACTTGTAAGAATGGTCAAAAACCTAATCTTTCATTAAGAATTCCCCATCAAAGAGCAAAAATCTGTAAAAAAAGCGAATGGAAACAAGAAGTACTCAAAAAAGGGGCACGAAACCCAATGAATGAAAAGTCTAAAGACCAAAAAGTTGTAACACAATATAATTCTCCCTAGTGAGTTTGAAAAAATCAACAAACAAAGAATAGAAACAAGAAGCAGTCGGAAGAAAGGCATGAAACCCAAAGAATGAAAAGTCTAAAGAGATCAAAGAAGAGTGAAGAATATTCAGCCAAAGGCATGAAGAATGAAAGGTATAAAGACTATGAAGCAGTGCATGATAGATGTTTTCCCAGTGGGCATGCGTTAAAAGTACCTGCACTTAAGAGTATTTGAAGCCCTTAAAATAGGCATAAGCCCTAAGAAGAGGCGCACTGAAAAGTGTTTAAAAACTCGAAGAAATAGTTGTAGTTAAGAGTGTTTTAAGCCCTTAGAGTAGGCACAAACCCTAAGAAGAGATGCATTGAAGAGTGTTAAAAACCCGAAGAAGCTGGTGTATTGAAGAATGTTAGAAGCCCTAAGAAGTAGGTGCATTAAAGAATGTTGAAAAACCTAAGAAATAGGTACACTTAAGATTGTTTCATCTTCATATCATAAGGATGCACCTGTTGTGAATAAGGCTTTCATCTTGCAAAAATGCTTGCAACCACAACACTATATCAAAGCCTCTTTTGAGACTTAAGGGAACACAAAGAAGCCATAGGCATGTCTAGAGAATGGAGTCACCACCTAATTTTCTATTGGGAAAATGGATGATGGCAATCTAATCCCTTGCTTCAGGACCCAAACTATCCTCATCCCTTCAGAGATGAGTTTGGGAAGTTCAATACGAGCCTTCGGCCCTCCCGAATATTAATTCGGCCTTTACTAGGAAAGACCAAATAAAAATAGTTTGAAGTTGTTATATAGTCGACTTAAATTGTTCATTTTATGCACACATTTTCCAATTTTGTCTTTCTTATTCATGTGAGGAGTATTCAACCAAAGTAGTTGTATATTCATACAAAGAAAGAGAAAAGGAGAATAGAGTTATAATTTCCTTGCAGGCATGGGGGAATGGGAGGAGGATTACAATAATTTATTCTTCAGTAAATAAAGATAAACTACTTCTAGCACTTCAAAGTATCCATTCATTCATAACATACTCATGTAATTAAAATGCCAAATATCAATATTCAATTCAAGTCAATAAATAGTGAATTCCTCACCATTGTATGTAAGGGTCTTCAATGCTTTTTAAGCCTTTAGATGTATATTCATGCATACATTCAATTATTCTAAGTAATGGTCCTTCACCATCAATATGAGTCTACCATCACTTCATGGCATCATTCAGGCATATTATTAATCATGGTAATTATTCAAAACAAATCAATCAAAATATAAATAAGCCATAAACTAAAATCATGGCACTTCTACCTAGATTTGATAATTCTTATCGTGGTAATTCTACCGATTCATTACTATTTTAGCATAATTCAATTGATAATAGAAATTCCAAATTTGACAATTATAGCCTATACATGGCATTTCTAGCCTAATCATGGTTATCATTGCAATAATGGCATATTCTAGCCCAATTCAATAAAACATAGCAAATTATGGCTATTCTAGTCTAACTCAAGCAATCAAAGTAAATTATGGCAATTCTTGCCTATTCTATGCTATTTCCTAGCATACGTCAAAGTAATTATAAGTCTTTCTAGGCATGATTCTATGACATGTGCTCTTAAGCATATTTATAAGCATTTACAGAGAAAATAAACTTCTAAACATGATTTTAATAAAGGAGTGATAGATGACTTACCTTGACAAGCATTTCCATCTTGTAAAACAAAGAAAAGGTTAAACAATTCATAAAACCATAATCATGCTCCTAAGCATCAAATAAATCCTAAACATGCTAATTCTAAGCGTAGACAAACCTAAATGTCTATTCTAAAACAATAAAAATAAAAAACAAAAGAGGAGGAAGAAGAGAGAACTACTCTCAAGACATATCCTTTTCGGGTTTAGAGCAATAAAACGCCTCAAAAAATATTAGATTAGAAAATATGCCTTGAATTCTAAAGTGTTTCTTTAAGAAGAAGAAGAGAAGATTTTTGGATGGCAATGAATGTGAGGATAGGGGGTGTTTATATAGTGAAGGGTCGAAGTTGGAAAAGGAAGCAAATATCAAATATGGAAGGTTTCAATTGAAAATTTCCAAAAATACGGGGAGGAGTGCAAGCCGGCTATGGGAGGACCATAGGCCGATGGTGGGATTGCTAGTTAGCTATTGGAGGACCATAAACCAGTGGATAGCGGTCTGATTGTCCTACAACCGTTGGCCGATGATATCCGTCAAACCCCTTAACTTTGCATTTTTTTAGTGTAATCCCTTTTGACCTTTGGCTGTTCAATTGCATGTAACTCTTTGAGTTCAACTCTGATTTGCAATATGTAAAATTTGTGAAAACTATATATCCATAGCTTCATAACTGGATATGACTCATCATCAGATTCTTTTTGAATTAATTTCTATGATTTTTCAAAGTCATGTGTCGATTCTTGAAGCTTTTGGTCGGTTTCTTCTCGACTCCCTTCTTTTTGCTTCTAAGGCCACTTCAATCATTTTCATTGCTCAATATTCTTCTTTGCTTCATCATCAAGCCTTAAAAATACAATATCTACACCTATTAACACTTAAGAATGCATTTCATGCATTAGAATAATGTTATTGTGTGCACTAGAAGAGTGCACATCTCACTGAAGAGTGTTAAAAACCTAAAAAGTAGGTAACTTTAGAGTATTTGAAACCCTCAGGATAGGCGCACTTAAGAGTGTTTTCAAACCCCAAGAAATAAGTGCACTTAAGAGTGTCTCATCTTGGCATCATAAGGATGCACCTGTTCATAGTAGAAGAGTGCACATCATCCATCGTAACGATGCTTCATTAGAAGGATGCATTCGTCCGCACTAAAACAGTGCACATCATGCATCATAAGGATACATTCTATACATTGGAAGGATGCACCTGTCCACACTAGAAGAGTGCACATCATGTATCATAAGGATGCATTCCATGCATTAGAAGGATACACTTGTCACATTCGAAGAGTGCACATCACATATCATAAGGATGCATTCCATGGATTAGAAGGATTCTAACTAGCCGTTAAGTGGGCACACCTCTTCTTCCTATAATTGAAGACAGAATAGACGTTGAGAAATCTGGCATAATGTAGATGGAGGCGAAGATGTCAAAACATGAGGAGGGAAGACAAAGTAAGAGTATTTTGTCGATCTTTGTGTCTCACAAACTCCTCCAATGTAAGGTGCAAGCTGTATACACTAGATTTTTTAGGCTTAATGATGAAAATAAATGTTTTGATGAGCAATAGAAGTGACCAAAGTGGCCTTGGATGCAAAGAGAGGAGAGTTAAGGAGAAACTAACCAAAAGCTTTAAAAATTGACACATGACTTTGAAAATTCACAAAAATTAAATCAAAAGGAATCTGATAATGACTCATATATCATTGTAGAGCTATGGATGTCTAGTTTTCATTTAATTTTATAGATGACAAATCAGAGTTGAACTAGAAGAGTTACATATGATCAAACATATGATGGTCGGAGGGGACTAAATTAAAAAATGAAAAAAATAAGTGGATTTAGTAGGCCACCACTGGCAAACTGTCCTATAACCGGCCAATGATCACGCCATAGCCAGTTAACTATCCTACCATCGGCCAATGGTCCTCTGTAACTATCTGGCTGTCCTTCTTTTATTTTTGGAAAATTTCATTAAACTCCTTCCATTTTTTTTTAAATTTTTACTTCCTTTTTCAACTTCTATCTTCAACTAGATGAACCCCCCTCCTTCTAACTTTCAAATGGTGCTCATGATGAACTGCGAGAGCCTTTGTGGTGGAGGTCTCGGGTTCGAGTGGGGGACGTGTCCTTTAGGAACAAAACCGTGAGGCCCTTTGGCCAGTGGGCCAGGCCAAAATGGACAATACGGTTTATTGTGTGGTTGGGTTCAGATCGGAGTGGAACTCGGGATGAGGTTGTAGGGCCTCAACTCAGATTGTCATAATAAAATCATACAATTCTCAATCCAGAAAAATGCAGCAGATCGAACAACACAGAACAGTCACAGGAACTACAACTCCCCCTCAAGAACAACTTCATAAGCACTAAATTTTCACACATAAACCATCATCTAAACAATAAAACCGTCAATTTACACTAAGTAGTTTCGCCCATAATTCATCATCCAAGCAATAAAACAATCAATTTACAATAGGTCACATGCATAACAAACCAATATCAGTTAAAACAACAAAATACATGACACGATGTAAGTATAGTGTTAGAAAATCCCTACTTGATTTCTAAGCTTATACACCTCTTTGATTTTTTTTCCTCTTTTCGTCTCTTTTTCTTCCTTCTCTTTTTCGTCTTCTCCTTCTTCTCTTTTTCCTCTCTCTGTAACCGTAAGACTCTCCTCTTCTCTATATTCAATTCCAGAAAAATCCTCTCTTATATATATACAAGGCCTTAATTAATGGGCCTAAGTCCACTAACTTTCCAACCCACTTAATCCTTTAAACATGTTTTCTAAATTTTGTAATATATAAGTGCATACATATTAGTTTTCTTTTGAAACTCTAAAACCTACCCTCCTAAAAAAATTTCATCATTGAAATTTGAAAATATGAGTTAGAAATTACCTCTTGCATTCAAAAGCTCAGGATACCTTATTTGAATCTCTGACTCTAACTCCTATATGGCCTCTTCAATGCCATGATGCTTCCACAAGACCTTGAGTAATGGGATGGTCTTGCCACGTAGGACTTGCACTCTCGTGTCCAAGATTTGAATAAGAACCTCCTCATACGAAACATCTTGTTGAATATCCAACTCACTCCAAACTAGTACATTTGTTGGGTGAGGCTTATACTTCCTTAGCATCGATACATGAAATGTGTTATGAATTCTTGATAATTGTAGTGGCAATGCTAGTTTATAAGCTACTTTGCCAACCCGTCTTAAAATCTCAAATGGCCCAATGTAGCATGGAGCAAGTTTACCTTTCTGTCCAAAACGCATCAAGCCTTTATGCGGAGACACCTTTAAAAACACATGGTCACCCACTTTAAATTCTAACGATCGTCTCCTTTTATCTGCATAGCTTTTCTGTCGACAATGAGCTGTAAGTAAACATTGATGTATCAATTTCACCTTTTCAGTTGTCTCTAGTACAAGCTATGGTCCTAATAAGGTAGCTTCTCCCACTTCTACCCAACATAAAGGGGACCTACACGGTCTACCCTAGAGTGCCTCAAAAGGTGTTATTCCAATACTTGACTGATAGCTATTGTTATATGCAAATTCCACCAGTGGTAGATGATCCTCCCAATTACCTTGAAAATCCATCACACAAGCCCTCAACATATCTTCCAAAATTTGAATAGTACGCTCTGATTGACCATCAATTTGAGGATGGAAAGCTCTCCTAAATAACAATTGAGTACCCATAACTCTTTGAAGGCTTTCCCAAAATTGAGCTATAAACCTGGGATCTCTGTCTAACACCACTGAAACTAGAACTCCATGCAATCTCATAATTTCATTAATGTACAGCCGACTCAAAACATCTACTGAATCGATTGTACGTATAGGAAGAAAGTGTGATACTTTTGTTAACCTATCTATAATTACCCGTATTGCATCCTTCCCTTTTACAGAATGTGGTAATCCAATAACAAAATCCTTGGTGAACCATGAGAGCCTTTGTGGTGGAGGACTCAGGTTCAAGTGGGGGACGCGTCTTTCAGGAACAAAGTTGTGAGGCCTGTTAGCCATTGGGCCGGGCCAAAGTGGATAATACGATTTACTGTGTGATTAGGTTTAGACCTTAGTGGAACCCAGGAAGAGGTTGTAGGGCCTCGACTCAGATCGTCATAATAAAACGTGTGTTTTATTGTGACGACGCCTTTTATTATGATGATCTAGGCCAGGGCCCTTCACCCTACCCCATCTTGGTCCCATTAGTACATGATGGATTTTGGGAGCCTTTGAGGAAGTCCCGGGTTCGAGTGGGGGATGCATCCTTTGGGAACAAAGCTGTGAGGCCTGTTAGCCAGTGGGCCAGGCCAAAGTGGACAATACATTGGACTATGCGATTGGGTTTCGACTGGCAGTGGGACCAAGACAGAGTGGGGTGAAGGGCCCTGGCCCAGATCGTCACAAGGCATCTGTTCTCTCTTTCTCTAAGACCCATCTGAGAATTCAAGAAGTCTTTTCTAGTTTAATATTTTTTTAGATGTTCTATTGCTTAAACCTAAAAAGTGTATGTCTTGAGAGCAATTCTCTCTTCTTTCTCCTCTTCTTTTGATTATTTTTCTTGCTTTAATAAGCATGTTTAGATTTTATTTTGCTTAGAATGAGTATGACTAGGATTTATTTTGACGCTTAGAAGCATGTTTAGGGCTTTTGTGAATTGTTTAACCCTTTATTTGTCTTGCAAGGTCGAAATACTTGTCAAGATAAGTCATCGATCTCTTATTTGTTTAGAAGCATACCTAGGAGTTAATTTTCTTTGTGAATGCTTAAAATTATGCTTAACAGCACATGATTAGATCATGATTAGGAATCAAACTTATGAATGATTTGAATAATGCTAGGAAATAGCATAGAATTAGGCAAGAATTGCCATGTTCCCTTTGATTGATTGAATTGGGCTAGAATAGCCATCTTGATTAATGTAATTAGGTTTGAAATGCCATGTCCAGGCTAGAATTGCCATGTTTAGAATTGCCATATTTGGAATTGCCATTATTAATTAAATTATGCTAGAATAGCTAGGCTGGAATGCCATTATAGAATTATCAAATTCGGTAGAATTACCATGATAGAATTATCAAACTAGGTAGAATTGCCATGGTTTTAGATTATGGCTTTGTATTAGATTTTAATTGATTGATTGATTTTGTTATGAAGAATTGCCATGATTAAAGATATGAATGATTAATTATGATTATATGATGCCACGAAATGGCGGTGGACTCACATTTGGTGGTGAGGGACCATCAATTAGGATGAATTTTTGAATGCTTGATATGCATAAGTATGCTATGAGTGTTATGAATGAATGAATTTTCTAAAGTGTTTATAAGTAGAATTTCTTTATCCATTGAAGAATAAATTGATGTGCTCCTCCTCCCACTCCCTCATGTTTGAAAGGAATTGTAATTTTATTCTCCTCATCTCTTTCTTTGTATGATTGTACAACTGTATTGATTGAAAATCATCTTACATGCCTTTAAGAAGATAAAACAAACAATATATGCATAAAATGAACAACATGAGTGGACTATATGACAAAGTAAAGCTATTCTGATTTGGTATACCCTGGTAGAGGCCAAATTTAAATCCGGGTGGGCTAAAGGCTTGTACCTAACTTCCTGAACCTATCTCTGCAGAGATAAGTGTAGTTTAGGTCTCAAAGCAAGGGATCAGATTACCATCATCTATTTTTCCAAAAAGAAAATTAGGTGGCGATTGCATTTTTCAGACATACCCATGGCTTCTCTTTGTTCCCAAAGTCTCAAAAGAGGTTTTGACATAGTGTCGTGGTCATAAATGCTTTGGCAGGATGAAAGCCTTGTTCATAATGGGCACTTGTGTAGTCTTCCCTGTGCGCATTCCTCCTTTCTTAGCTCCTATGAAAGCCTTTTTTGGACATTTCTTGCCCATTCTTGCACTCTTCTCTCATTTTTTGATTTTTCAACATCTTTCTACACTTTCTTTGTGGCATTTTGTCTCCATAACTTCTCTTTATTGATCAACTTTCTTCTCTTTAATCCACCCTTTCTTTTCACGATGATCAAGGCTAATTTGAAACTTCTTCATCCCATCTTGAAATCTTTGAAAGAGTGGAGACTGTTAGAGCCAAGTGGGTTTAGGCACCTCAAGTAGGTAAAACTCGATGCTGCTTTTATCAAATCTAAATTAAACTTTTGGGATGTTTTGGACCATGTTATTCGTTTCAATAGCTAAGATTTGTGTCCATCATATGAGGAGTTTAGTGCCATCTTAGGGCCCACACCATTAGCACTGAGAAGATAATGCTGCCTCCACTACTATTGCATCTGTAGATGTAGTAGACCTCTTTCACATTCCTCTCTCTAGAATGAGGGAATATACTATGAATAACCAACTAGTTTTGTCATCGTTTATCCCATTGCTTGAGGTGGTTGATAGAGCCTCTATTCCTTGGCTTTGGATTCTTCACTTTTGCCTTATTTTGCAATTTTTGTTCATCTCCTAGGATGGCTACGCTGATCCTCTCTTGGTGAACCTTATCTCTTAGGTAAGGCTTAGACATACTTTGGTTCCACTGATTTAGGCTGAGACTCTCCACGACATGGATCGTGTGAGGTTGGGTGCCACCTCATGACTCTCTAATAGTCTCCTTCTGCTAGAGGTAAAGACTTTATCAATTTCTTCAAATTATCGCTTGTTACCATTAGTTTCTACAACTAACAAGTATCATCATCTTTCTTTCTCAAATTTGGTTGTAGGAGAAGTTAGCCATTCTGGCCCCACCTTTGATTGGCCAGTCCTGGTACGGTCTAAACAATCATCAAGCAAGGAAGCTTATGAGAGTTGATGACTGGGATAGGTGGCTTTAGAAATTGTAAGATGTCTTGATCTATTGCGGTTGTCCTTGGTGTCATTTGTAACATATGACCATTTAAATATATGCTTCCTGCATTTCGTTGGCAGGTTTGACTCATAATTACTTCTATTCACCATCCTACTTGTGTCGTCAATATGGTCTTAAGAAGTAGATTGTGTAATGCCACCCTCATTTGGCCCTAGGCGCTTTTCAACTCATTTTTTTATCCATTAGGTTTGGTTGCAACGCACCATTCCACAAGGCTTATTTACTTTTTCATACCTTAGTACTTAAGATTACTACAAGGGTTTGGTTGATTTGCAAGCTTTTATCCCTAAACCCTATTAGCACTCTCTTTGGTGCACTAGGTATTGTGATGTCCTCATAGCCAGGAGGAGGCAGGGAGGACATTGATGGTCTTTTCAGATTTTGTTTTCTTTGTTTGATGTTTCATAGCTGTTAGGTGAAAAAGTGAAAATCAATTCCACAAGATGTTTCTCCAAAAGCTTTTGTCATTTAATTAAGCAGGATAAAAATATTATAAAACATTATATGCAGAATGGAACAACTTTTGTTGCTAATTGACCCTTTTGGGTTTTCCAATTAGCTATTTCCTCTTTCTCTCTCACTCTTTTTCTTATATTATATGAAATATCTTTTAAGCCAATTGATGTTGACCAGCTCCATGAATTCATTTCCATCCATGTCTATAAGCTTGACGGCTCGGCCTATCATGAGTTTCTTGACGAGAAATGGTCCTTCCCAATTTGGCCTGAACTTTCCTCCCAGATCGAATGCCACTGAACTCGCCTGTTTGAGCACCAAATCCCCTTTTTTGAACAGTTTCTCCTTTATTTTCTTGTTGAAGGCTCGAGCCATCCTTTTTTGATACAGTAGCATATGGTGTAGCGCTCCTAGCCTTTTCTCATCAACCAAGGCCATTTGTTCACACTTGTCTCTTACCCATTACTATTTAGGTATATGATTTTGCATTAAGATCCTTGCAGACTATACTTTGACTTCTATAGGCAAAACGGTTTTTGACTAGAAAGGTGTTTTCCTAATTAAGTTCTATGGGTAGTTATAGAGCCCCACAATATCCATGGTAACTTTTTGGCCATGTCCTTTCCCATTTGAATGGTTTTAGCCAAGATCTTCTTAATATTCTTGTTTGTTGCCTCTACTCCTCTGTTTGCCTATGGCCTGTATGGCAAAGACTTATGGTGCTTGATTTGATATTTGTATAAAAAAAATCCCTTGTCTTTGCTTTGTATTGAACAACATTATCTATTATTACGAGATGTAGTACTCTGAATATGTATATTATATTTTTCTCGATGAATTTGGCCATTTGTTTTGCACCCAATCTACTAAAAGACTTAGCCTCTATTTACTTACAGAAGAAGTCGATATCGCCAAGATCATGTTTCTCAATGACCATTGAAAACTGTTGGCTTTATTTATTTGATTATATCTATTCCCCATGCATCAAAAGCCATGATGGTGACATTGACTAAATTCTTTTGGTGGCTTGTGGATCAGATCCCTGTGAGTCTAGCATTAATGGCAGGCTTTTATGAACTTGACGCAGTCTATTTCCATGGTTAGCCAGAAGAAACCCTGTCGCATGATCTTCTTGGTAAGAGCCATACCGTTCATGTGAGTGCCAAAGACTCCCCTATGGATTTCTTCTACCCCTTCTTGGTCTACACACCTTAATAGCGTCCCATCTATCATTCTTCAATACATCACTACTTATTTGCAAGAGATCTATTGTGCTAGCAAGCGAATTGTCCTTTAGCCTTTCTCATCAACCTCTTTCGGGAAGACCCTCTCATAAAATAATAGCTTTTCTATTACCCCTAGTTCCATCACCTGTTCTTCTTTGTAGCATAGATGCCTGGTCTGTACTATCACTAATGGTCTATGTTATGTATCTACAAGTTGTTCCTAAATAGTTGCTTGCCCAGCCAAGGCATTGACCATTTGATTCTAATCTTTGGTTACATGTTTGAATACACACTTCTTGAATTTGCTGATCAACTACTTGACATTTCTCCAAGTAAGGTCGTAGTTTTTCCTTTTTTACATCCTATTCTTCGCTGGCTTGTAGGATCACTAGTTGTGAGTTTCCTATCACTTTGACCTTGCCAACTCCCATGGCAACTAAGGCCTCTAGTCCAAATGAGCATGCCTCGTACTTGGATATGTTGTTTGTAACCTTGAATCACAATCTCTTGGCTATAGCGTTCGCGAACATGAATATGTCAAAAGCCTTTTTTGAGACTTAAGGGTGTAGGAACTTGGTGCCAAATCTAAACACTTTAATACTGCGTAATAGCCTCCGGGAGTTGGATATTATGAGCATAGGCTTCAAAATTATGATTTACTTTCTTACCACTGTGGTTCTTAGGTATGTCTAAAAATTACTTGAACAAGATGTGTGAGTGTCTTAAAATTATTGGACTACATTCGATGAACAGTGACTATGAACAATGTCACGTGAACAATAACGTGTATAGTGACAACTTGTTCTTTGTTCACAAGAAACTATCACAACACTAACCTAATTCATCATTTTATGTCTATAGACACTTGATTTTTAAGGCCCAATGACGAGTAAAGACAAATAATTAGCAAACAAAATTACTAAAATGCCCTTGGAAACAAAAGGAAGAAAGAGAAGAAGAAACTGACTAAAAGCTTTGAAAAATCACAGAAATTAATACAGGAGGAATCTGATGATGAGTCATATATCGTTGCGAAGCTGCGGATGTCTAATTTCCATAGAATTTTACGGATCGTGAATCGAAGAGTTATGCACGATCAAACAGCAGAAGGTTAGAAGGAATTACATTGAAAAAATTCAAAACTGAAGGGTTTAGTGGGCCACAAGCGACCGGCGGCTGTCCTCCGCTCAATTTTGGAAAATTAAGTTGGACACATTCTTTTTTTGTTTTCTGCTTCGTTTTTCAACTTTAACCCTCTCTTATATAAATACCCTGTCTCCTCACTTTTTAGGACACACTGAAATCCTCTCTTCTCTCTCTTGATGACACACTTGAGAATTCAATGAGTCTTTTCTAGTTTAAAGTTTTTTTAGGCGTCCTAGTACTCTAAACCTAGAAGGGGTACATCTCAAGAGCAATTCTCTCTTCTCCCTTCTCTTTTCTTTTTTTATTTTCCCTGCTTTAGAATAAGCATGTCTAGATTTTATTTTGCTTAGAATAGGCATATTTGGGTTTTAATTTGATGCTTAGAAGTACGTTTAGGATTATTTTGAATTATTTTAATCGTTATTTGTTTTGTAAGATGGAAATGTGTGTAATGGTAAGTCATCTTTCCCTCCTTTATTAGAATATGTTTAGGAGTTTATTTTCTTTGCGTTGCAAATGCTTAGAATCATGCCTAGAAGCATATGTTTAGAATTATGCTTAAAAGCATGTGATTAGAATCATGCTAGGAAAACTTATAATTGCTTTGAAGTATGCTAGGAAATAGCATATACTAGGCAAAATTTGCCATGATTTGCTTTGATTGCTTGAGTTAGGCTAGAATAGCCATGTTTTGCCATGATTGCTTGAATTAGACTAAATATTGCCATGATATCCATGATTAGGCTAGAAATGCCATGTCTAGGCTAGAATTTCCATATTTTGATTTTTCATTACCAATTGAATTATGCTAGAATAGCAAGGAATAGGTATAATTAATATGATAGAATTATCAAATTAGGTAAAAGTGTCATGATTTTAGTTTATGGCTTTAAGTAAAATTTTGATTGATTTATTATGAATGCATGTATGAAAATACCATGATTGAATAATTGTATGATACCATAAAGTGATGGTGGACTCACACTGATGGTGAGAGACCATTACTTAGAATGATAATTAAATGAATATGTATGAATGTGTGCATGTAGAGGCTTGATAAGTATTGAATAGACTCACATATGATGGTGAGAAATTCACTATTTATCGAGTTTTAAATTGATTGTTTGTATTAAATATTTAGTTTGCATGAATATGCTATGAATGGATGGAATGCTTTTATCATTGAATATTTGAAGTGTTTAGAAGTATTTACTTTTGCAAAGTAATGTAATCCTCATCCCATTCCCCTATGTTTGAAGTCAATTGTAACTCTTTTCTCCTCATCTCCTTTTATATTTGAATATAAATTTTTACTAATTAAAAATCACCTTATTTGCTTAACAAAGATCAAACTAGGAATATGTGCATAAAATGAACCACATAGATGGACTGTATAACAACTTAAGCTATTCTTATTTGGTATACTCTAGTGGAGGCTAGATTTTGGTTCGTGTGAGGTGAATGGCTCGTACCTAACTTTCTAAACTTATCTATGAAGGGATGAGGATAGTTTGGGTCTAAAAGTGAGGGATTGGATTGTCATCATCCAATTTTTCAATAAAAAAATAGGTGGCAACTCCATTCTCCAAACATTTCCATGATCGTTTGCCTTAAGTCTTGAAAGAGGCTTTGACACAATGTTGTGGTCACAAAAGTTATGACAGTATGAAAGCCCCATTCACAGTGGTGACTCCACTGGGGATAAGAGGAGTTGATTCCAATTGGGATACCAAATTCTAATAGCTTTGTCATTTTGATTCCTTGCATCACTACACTTTGCACACAAAGAGCACGAACTATCTAAACTAGCCATGTGGCATCGACATGAGAATTCTTTGGCTTTATTCGACCTTTAGATAACTCATGTTGGTATCACCACCTTTGAGCACGTACCATTGATTTTGTATAAAAAGAGACCAGCCTAAAGGGGCGTTTCTCGTTTCAATAAGCCCAGACTATTGGATCCTTAAGACTCAAGCCCATGTAGATGAATCTAGAAATTTCCAATATGATGAATATCCAAAACCCATGTTGAAATGCATGTCCATGGATGTAAATGACATGATTAAAAGAATATTAACTCATACCTCATGGAATTATGAATGAATATTGCATGTCGAATCACCTATAAGAAAAAAATGGGGGCATGTGCCATGAGTTAAGGTTATCATGACATTTAGAGCCATGTTATGATAATCATGAAGAATCCAACATCAACTTGAATGTTAGAAATTAGGAGAGAGAAAATTGCATTCCCACATCCCATGATGATGACTTGGGAATGAGACCAAAAAGGATAAGAGACTCGATCGCATGTGTGTGGGAGAAAAAAGGTTGGAAGGTTAAAAGTATATCTATGCTCTTATACAAGCATGTATCATACCATGCATACATGCATGCACGCATAAATGGCATTAACACCTTTGTTTTGCAGCCATCATAGCTTGGGTTAGATGAGGTGGTCGTTTAACAAGATAAGAGGAACGAGTTGCTAAAATGGTCGCACATAACAACAATAATAAAGAGATGGTCTAATTGAAAGTCGATATGACTACACTCTAATAACAAATGGCCTAACTCATCGAAGCTCTACAAAATGGACCTAACCGCATGATCCAGCCTTCGTCTGAAGATAATCATGGCGATGAGAGTGTGACTAGCCAAGATGAAGATAGGGGGAAAGGCCCAGCCAACCAAGATGAGTCCGCATCAATCAGGCAATTAACCAAAGACATGGAGAAGGTCTAATCTCTCTTAAAGAAGGGGTTGAAAAGGGTCGAAGACCTAGATGACGTTTCATTTATCAGAGACAATGATTTGCCACCGGACTTATACATGCCAGATTTGCCCAAGTTTAATGGAGATGGCAATCTGAAGACATATTTGAGATAGTATGCTGTTACCATGGCCAACATTCTTTTGTCAAAGGAGTACATTGTGAAGTATTTCATGCTATCCTTAGAAGATGATGTAGTAGTATGGTATCATGAACTTTGCAAAAGATTTTAGAAGATTAGGAGGAGCTATCCGAGCAGTTCGTGGAATAATATCACCATAATACCCAACTAGGGGTTAACCTTAGGGATTTGGAGATGACTCACCAAAAGCCTAATGAGACCTTTTGGGAGTACCTAGTATGTTGGAGGGCCAAAGTTACCAAGATGAAGACGAGGCTCACGAAGAAGGACTAGGTCCATATGGTAATCAATAGGGCCCATGCTTTCATTGGAGATAGGCTTGTGGGTTTCTAATGAAAACATTTGAAGATTTGTACGATTCAGGCATCCAAATAGAAGATTTGGAGGCCAAGCAGAAAAGAAGCAAATACAGTTACCCTCGAAGAAATCTAGGGCAGTACCATCAGGTTGGTGGGTGTAGTACGAAGCATGTTGAGGTGAAAGCAGTTGCCCAATAAAGAAGGTTCAGTCACTTGGGGAGATCAGTGTCAAAGATCTTTGTAAGATTGGGGGCCGAAGGGATCTTGCAGCTATTGCCACCAAGAGAGCTTCCAAATCCATTGCCAAGGAATTAGAGGCATCACGAGAAATGTGATTTTCACCAAGTGATCAATCACAAAATCGACAATTACACTCGTCTTTGCCATAAGACTCAAGATTTGATTGATAAAGGTAGGATTCTCGATCCAGAGCTGGAAGAGCCCAAGATAAGAAGTAACCCTCTACCAAACCATAACTGGGTACCTCCACCATCGACCAATATGATTGGGTCGAGCTTAACTGATGAAGAAGTGATGAACTCTTTTAAGGAAAAGGATGGATCAAGCAAGGCTAAGAGAGCCAAGAAAAGGGAGAAGACCAAACTTAAGCAACAAGAAGGGTCTATTAGAAAGGTGGCCACAAAGAAGAAGTCTAAGGTAGAAGAGCCTAGGAGATCATTGAAAGGGTGGACGAAGAGCTCATTCTTTTTGTAGCCTAGTTTTTCACCAAGAAGGGCATATGGATCAATATTGCAATGAAAGGGGTCAAGCAAAGCCTAAAACCCCAATTTGTGTGTCGCAGTGACCATACGGAAGAAGAACAACAAAAGAAAGATGAAGAAGAAGTTGAGGTGGAAGATGAAGACGCATTTGCCAAGAAGAAGTCCACACCATCAAATACCTTTGCCAAGAAGTGGATGGCTAGAAAAAAGACTAGAAGAAGCCCATCACCTAGAAAACTTAAGGTTAAGAAGGGTAATGAAGCTAAAAAATAAGAGCAAGCTGAGAGCATTGTGAGGAGAAAGAGTTTACCTAGAAGGTGCAAAGAAATGAGAGTCATGGGTATATGGGATGATATTCATAACATCAAGACCCTTCCTAACTTTTGGATTGACTTTTATAGTGATGAAGAATAGGAGAAAGTTGAGGGAGAAACACTCAAACTGAGAGAATGAGAATTTCCAAGGAGCGACAAGTAGTGGTACATATTACCATGAGAATAAGAAGGAAAAAATAGTCGAGGAGGAGGAAATGATTGAGAAAGGCAAAGAAGTTGGCAAGGAAGAAACTAAAGAAGAACAAGATCAAATGAACAAGCAATTGAAGAAAACTCAAGCAAATGCTAGCATTTGGGACTTGTTGATTTATTCCCAAAAGCATAGAGAAGCCATGGCAAAGGCTTTAACAAATATGGAGATATCAATGGCTACCACTCCTAATGAGATTTTTATTGCCATGACCGAAAGAGAACCTAATGGGGTCAGTGAGAGGGGTTTAATCACCTTCACTGACAATGACTTACCTTTCAAAGGGAGGAACCACAATAAGCCTTTGTTCATTACCATAGAGATAAATGGGAAGATATCTCCTTGTGTTATGGTAGATGATGGGGTCAACTATTAATATTGTGCCTATGAAGGTGTTACACAAATATAAGGTAAGTGAAGATGACCTTGAGCCTTGTAAGATGGTGATTAGGGCTTATGATGAGTCAAAAAGGAATGCCATTGGGATTTTCAAGGTGTTAGTGAAGACTGAGTCTATTGAAGTGATGAATGAGTTCACAGTCCCTGACATTCCCATCACTTTGCTACTTTGTTAGGCCAAGCATGGTTTCATCCACTTGGTAGAGTTCTTTCCACTTTACATCAAAAGATCTGCTTCAATATAGATGGGGAGGTTATGACCATTCATGCTGTCTCAACCATTGCACTTGTTGCCATAAGTGTGAAGGTTGAGGGGATACCATACATGAAAGGCTCCCATGTAGCCATAATTGATGAAGCCAGTCCAATTATTGCTAGAATAATAAAGAAACAAGGATACTTGCCACCAACTGGGCTTGGGATGAATGGAATTAGACTACCATCCCTTCCAGATTTTAAAGGCCAACGTACTAGAAGAGGGTTAGGCTATGTGTTTGATGAAGAATAAGGCTTTGAGGCTAAGAATGTTGTTCATTAAGTTTGTGAGAGCCAAAGTTATGAAATATGTGGGAACTGCTAAGCCATGGGTTTACAAAGGAATGTTAAAGCCCAGATTTGAGACTTTCAAGGACATGCTACAGGCGAAAATTATCAAGAGGTATGATCTGGCTGAGGAGATTGAAAAGATGAAGATCAAGAAGAAGAAGCCTCAAGATCAAGCACCATCAATGGACCATCTGTCAACCTTGCTGCTTTCATTGAATAAGGGATCAAAGATGTCTATTATGAAGATGTATTTGTTCCTAACCTCTTTAAAGAAGAGGACATTATTTACGTCTCAAAGTTTAATACAATAAAGAATAATTTTGTTTACTTTTTTGATGTCTGTCCTAATGGTATTATGCGTTATAATTTGCATTTCACTAGCATATTTGACATCCATGCCATTCAAACTCACGATATTAATCTTGGTACTTGAGAAACCCAAGAACATATACATTGCACTTGATACAACTCCTAAAGAGAGAGAAAGAGAGATTTGAAAAATTATTAAAGAAACATGAAGAAGTCTTTGCCTAGTCCTATAATGACATGTCTGAAATCAATAGAAGTATCACTGAGCATATGATTCCAATGTATCTGCACATAAAGTTTGTCAAGCAGAAGTTGAGGAGGCTAAGACTAGAATGGGCTTGGAAAATCAAGGAAGAAGTCTCCAACCAAATCAAAGCCAAGTTTCTAGAAATGGTGAAGTATTCGAATTGGTTAGCCAACATCATGCCAATGCAAAAGAAGGATGGAAAGGTCTAAAAGTTTGTTGCTTATCAAGACTTGAATAAGGCCTCACCAGAGAATGGCTTTCCTTTGCCTCACATTGATGCATTAGTAGATAGTATCGCCACTAGTGTGATGTTCTCTTTTGTAGATGGGTTTTCTGGTTACAACTAGATACTGATGGCCAATGAAGACAAGATGAAAATGGCTTTCATTACGAAGTGCGAACCTATTGTTGTAAGGTGATGCCCTTCGGATTGAAGAATGCAGGGGCAACCTACCAACGAATGGCAATGACATATTCCACGATATGATGCAAAAGGACATGGAAGTATATGTAAATAGCATGATGGTGAATTTCGAAACTCGAGATGGTTACTTTAAAGCATTAGGAGATTCCTAGAAAGCATAAAGAAGTGCAAGCTATAACTAAATTCGAAGAAGTGTGTTTTTTAAGCCACCTCAAGGAAGCTATTGGGGTTCCTTGCTGGCAAGAAAAGGATAGGGGTAGATTTTGACGACGTTACGGCAATTGTGGAGATACCATTGCCCAAGACAAAATAAAAGTTACAGAGTTTCTTAGAAAAATCTAATACGTTAGTCGATTCATTGTCAAATTGACAATAGTTTATGCACCAATCTCCAGACTCCTAAAGAAGGATTTAACCAATAACATGGAATGATCGATAGCAAGAGGCGTTTGAAAAGATTAAAAAGTATTTGCAGAATCTGCCAATTTGAGACCATTAAAACCTGGCAAGAATTTGATTCTCTATTTGGCTCTTGAGGAGGAGGCCACAGGTGCTATGTTAGCACAAGAAGATGAGAGGAGGCCACAGGTGCTATGTTAGCACAAGAAGATGAGAATGGTTTGGAACATAACATTTATTATCTTAGTAAGAAGTTGTATCATATAAGATGAAATACAGTTACATAGACAAGACGTGCTTAGCCATGGTGTGGCTCTCAAAGAAGTTGAGGCACTACTTTCAGTCTTGTAAGATTAAGGCTATCTCGAAGGAGGATCCAATGAAGTATCTTTATGAAACACCATCTTTAGTGGGAAAGCTAGCAAGATGGCTAGTCCAATTGTTAGATTTTGACATTAAGTATGTTGCCAAGAAGGCAGTGAAAGGAAGAGTAGTTATAGAATTTGTGGCCATAAATTCGATCGACGATGATAAACCATGGGAATTGGATTTACTAAATGAACATTTGGTAGTAATCTTGATCATGGGATGGAGTACGTTCTTTGACAAAGCTTGAAGACACTAGATTTTTTAGGCTCGAGGATGAAACGAAGATGAATGTTGAGCAAAGAAAATGACCAAAATGCCCTCAAAAGTTAAGAAGAGAAATCAACACAAATTAATCCTGGAGGAATCTGTTGATGAGTCATATGCCATTGCAAAGGTACGGATGTCTAGTTTTTGTATGAATTTATGGATCGCAAATCGAAGTTGAACTCGGGAAGTTATACGCGATCGAAGGAACAAAAGTCTAAAGGGGTTGCATTGAAGGAAGACAAAAAATGGAAAGGGGCTGTGAGAAATTGACTGACTGGCCATCAGACAGTCGCTCGACTGTTTGAGGATGGCCGCTTGACCCTTGTTGGGTTATTTTTCAAAATTAGCTTGATAAAATTTCCCTTTTCATCTACACCCCTCTCCTATATAAACCCTACTCCTTTCATTTTACAATTCACACCGATTGTCAAATAAAATCATCTCTTTCTCCCTCATGAAGACACACTCAAGAATTTGAGAAGTCTTTTTCAGTATAATTTTTTTAGGCGTTCTATTGCTTTAAACCCAGAAATGATACATCTTGGGAGCAGAATTTTCTCCTCCCTCCTATTCTCCCCTCTACTTTTCTTGCTTAGAAAAGGCATGTTTAGGATTATTATTAATTGTTCTAACTCCATTTATTTCGCAAGATGGATAAGTGTTTCGACGTAAGTTCGCGAACTTTCCTTTTTTAGAATCATGCTTAGGAATTTACTTTCTTTGCGAATGCTTAGAAACATGACTAGGAGAACATGTTTAGAATCATGCTTAAGAGCACATGATTAGATTCATGTTAGGAAAACTTACTTGCTTTGATGAATGTTAGGAAATAGCATAGAATAGGTAGAATTACAATTTTGCCCTTGAATGCTATGATTGGTGATTGTTTGAATTAGGCTAGAATATGCCATGAATACCATGAATTAGACTAGAATATGCCATGAATACTATGTTTTAGGCTAGAAATGCCATGATTTGAATTATGCTAGAGTAGCTATAGGTAGAATTGTCATAATATAATTTATCAAAATTTAGGCTAGAATGTCATGATATTAGATTATGGCTTTGTATGACTTATGAATATTTGTGTATTTAGAAGTGTAATTGTATAATGCCATGAAGTGATGGTGGACTCACATTGATAGTGAGGGACTATCACTAAGAATGAATGCCTTAGCTATGTTTAGATGGATATTTAAAGAAGCTCGATAGACGTTGAATAGACTCATATATGGTGGTAAGAAATTCAACATTTATTGAGTTTCGAATGTATGTGAATGTATGGAACATTATGTTATTGTTGAATAGCAATGTTATGATCCTTTCCCCTTCCCCCATGTATGACAGAAATGTAATCTATTCTCCTCTCTCTTTCTTTGTATGAATATACAACTATCATTGATTGAATAATCATCTCACATGCCTAACAAAGATAAAAATTAAAATGTGTGCATAAAATGAACAATGCTAAGTAGACTAAGTAACATCGCGAGTTATTCCTATTTGGTATTTCCCAAGTGGAGGTCAGATTCATATCTGGACAAGTCAAAAGGCTCGTACCTAAGTTCCCGAACACATCTCTAAAGGGATGAGGGTAGTTTAGGTTCTAAAGCGAGGGATCGAATTGCCCTTATTCATTACCAATTGAATAATTGGGTGGCAACTCCTTTCTCTAGATGTGCCCATGACTCGTTTGTGTTCCCTTAAATCTCAAAAGAGGATTTAACATAGTGTCGTGATCACAAACACTTTGACAGGATGAAAGCCCCGTTCACAGTGGTGACTCCATTAGTGATAATGGAAGGTGATTCCAATAGGAATACCAACTTTTAGTACCCCGTGTTGATATAATGAGTCATTGCATCACTACACTTTTGCACATAATGAACATGAATTGCCTAAACTAGCCGTGTAGCACTGGCATGAGAAGTCTTTGGCTCCATTTGACCTTTAGATGACTCATCTTGGTGTCATCACCTTTGAGCACGTACCATTGAGTTGGTATAAAATAAGACTTGCCTAAGGAGGCATCTCTGGCTCAAAGGAGCCCAGACCACTGGAACCTTGAGACTCAAGCACATATAGATGACTTTAGAAATTTTCAAAAGGATGAATATCCAAAACCCATGTTGAAATGCAAATCTAAATTTCCTATTATTGGAATAATATCAACTCAAAACCTCATAGAACCATGACCAAATGCCACATGTCAAGTCACCCATAAAAGAAAAAAATGGGAACATGTGCCATGAATTCACAGTCCTTGACATTTTAGTCACATTTGCTGTCTTGTTAGGACTGGTTCCATCCACTTCGTGGAGATCTTTTGACCCTGCATCAGAAAATCTGATTCAACATGGATTGGGAGATTATAACCATTCATGCAGCCTCAACAATTGCACCAGTTGCTTTGAGCGTGAAGGTTGGAGAAAATCTTATATGGGTGGCTTTTAAGTAGCCATGATTGATGAAGTCAGCCCAATCATTACTGGAATAATGAAGAAATAGGGGTACATGCCAGGAACTGGACTTAGGAGAAATGGATGTGGCCTACCATTCTTTTTGTACTTCAACGGTCAAACCTCTAGAAGAGGGTTGGGCCATGAATCTAAAAGGAAAGAAGAAGATGATAAGCCCAACAAAGGGAAATTGATCAAATTTGTTAAAGCCCAAGATACGAAGTATATATGAGCTACTGAACCGTGGGTTTCCAAAGGAATGCTAAATTCGGATTTGAGATCTTCAGAGATATCTTTCAGGCAGAAGTCTCCAAGGAGCATGACTTGGTAGGAGAGATAGAGAAGATTACCATTAAGGATGAGAAGCCTCAAGAACAAGCATGGCCACTGGATTCATCCGTTGACCTTGCTGCTTCATCGAGCAAGGAATTAGAAGTGTATCTTATAAAGATATGTTTGTATCCAAGCTCTTCAAAGAAGAAGACATTTTTTATGTTTCAAAGTTTAATACAATGAAAAATAATTTTGCTTACTTGTTTGATGCTTCTCCTGATGGCGTTGTGCATCATAATTTGCAAACCAGCATATTTGAAATTCATACCATTCAAACTCATGACATTAATCTTGGTACAGTCGAAAAACCTAAGAACATATGCATTGCACTCGATACAATTATTGAAGAGAGAGAAATTTGAAAAATTATTAAAGAAACATGAAGAAGTCTTCGCTTGGACTTATGACGACATGCTCGAAATCGATAGAAGCATCATTGAGTAAACAATTTTGACTTATATTTATATGAAATCAGTTAAGTAAAAGTTAAGAAGAATGAGGCCAGAGCAGGCTTAGAAAATCAAAGAGGAAGTCTCTAAGCAAATTAAAGCTAAGTTTCTGGAAATGGTGAAGTATCCAGAATGGTTAGCCAATATCATTCCAGTACCAAAGAAGGATGGAAGGATTTGAATGTGTGTGGATTACCGAGACTTGAATAAGGCCTCACCAAAGGACAATTTTCCTTTGCCTCACATCAATGTATTGGCAGAAAGCACTACTGCCAATGTGATATTTTCTTTTGTAGATGGGTTTTCTGGATACAATCAGATAATGATGGCCAATGAAGATAAGATGAAGATAGCCTTCATAACAAAATGGGGAGCTTATTGCTACAAGGTGATACCCTACGGATTGAAAAATGCAGGGGCCACTTATTAATGAATGGCAACGATGTTATTTCATGACATGATGCATAAGGAGATAGAAGTTTATATGGATGACATGATGGTGAAATCAGAAACTCAAGAGGGTCATTTCAAAGCCTTAGACAAATTACTAGAAAGGGTAAAGAAACACAAGCTACAGTTAAATCTAAAAAAGTATGTCTTTGGAGTTACCTCAGGGAAGTTACTGGGGTTTCTAGTTGGCAAGAAAGGGATAGAAGTAGATCTAGACAAGGTGAAGGCCATGATAGAGATGTCGTCACCTAAGACTAAAAAAGAAGTTCGAGGGTTTTTGGGGAAGATCCAGTATATCAATCGGTTTATCGCTAAACTAACAACCGTTTGTGCATCGATTTTCAGGCTTTTGAAGAAGGATTAGCCGGTAGAATGGAATGATTAGTTTCCAAGAAGCATTCGAAAGGATTAAGAAGTACTTACAGAACCCATCGCTTTTGAGACCATCAAAACATGGGAAGAATTTAATTCTTTACTTGGCCTTAGAGGACGAGGCTATCAATGCTATGTTGGCACAAGAAGATGAGAAGGGTGTAGACCATGCCATCTATTATCTTAGCAAGAAGCTCTTACCATATGAGACGAAGTATAGCTACATGGAGAAAAACTATTTAGCTATGGTCTCGCTCTCAAAGAAATTGAGGCACTATTTTTAGTCTTACATAATTAAGGCTGTCTCGAAGAAGGATCCAATAAAGTATCTTTATGAGACACTAGCATTGGTGGGGAAGCTAGCAAGATGGCTGGTACAGTTATCAAAATTCGAGATTGAATAGGTTACCAAGAAGATGGTGAAAGGAAGAATAGTAATAGAATTCTTGGCCATGAACCCAGTTGAGGACAATGAACCATGGGAGTTGGAATTCCTAGAAGAACATATGGGGGTAATCCCGATAGTGGGACGAAGAATGTTCTTTGATGGAGCTGTTAATCATAATGGTGTTGGAATAGGAGTTATTCTAGTGTTACCAACTAAAGAAGTCATTCCATTTATCAAAAAGTTGAAGTTCAGAGTCGCCAACAATATGGCCAAGTATGAAGCCGGCGCCTTTGGTTTAAAAATTGTGATTGCCATGGGTAATGATGAAGTAGTAGTGTTCGAAGATTCCAAGCTAGTCATCTCGCAAGCCAACCAAGATTGGGATTTATAAGAAGGGAAGCTAAAGCCCTACCTTGAACACATCAGAAGGTTCATTGGGAGGTTTAAGCAGTGCACCTTTACCCATATTCCTAGAAGTGAGAATCAGATGGCTGACGCATTAGCTTTGTTGGCATCAATATGGATAAATACACAAGAATTATTGGGGAGACCAATTGTGATATCACAAGCATGGGTTCCTTATTACATAGAGCCTTATGTAACAAAAGTTAAAGCAGATGAGAAGCCATGGTTCTACGACTTAAAGAAATTTTTGGAAGAGAGGAGTTTCCCTGAGAAGGCCAACAAGAAGGATAAGGCTATGTTACGTAAGTTGGCCGAACAATTTACTCGTCATCAGTGGATGATGTACAAGAGAATGTTTGAAGGGATGCAACTGAGGTGTGTGGATGCGAAAGAAGCAAGAAGAGATATATGGAAGAAATCCATAGTTGTGTATGTGTGCCACTTGCAAAGAAGGTCGTAAGGCAAGGATTTTAATTACTGGCTAACTATGGAGACAAACTATGTCCAATTTGTGAAGAAGTGTCACCAGTACCAGATTAATGGAAACTTGATCCATCAACCACCCTTGGAACTACAAGGGATGACTTCACTATAGCCGTTTGCTGCATGGGGCATCGATATTATAGGCAATATAAGGTCATCAACCTCTAATGGACATCGAAATGTGGTGGTGGCAATCAATTGCTTCACTAAATGGATAGAAGCTGAGTCCTATACTAAGTTAGGGGCGAAGCAAATGGCAAAGTTCATTGAGAAGAACATCATATGCAGATTTGGAGTACCACACCATGTCGTGACTGACAATGGGGTTCATTTTCAAGTCAAGACTAGGGCTTTGATCGAGAAGTACAGAATTGAACACCATAAGTCGTCTTCATACCGGCCATAAGCCAATGGGGTGGTAGAAGCAGCTAACAAGAACCTCAAAAAGATGTTGGCAAAGGTGGTATAGACATATAAAGATTGGGAAAAGAAGTTGCTGCTTGTGTTATAGGGTTATAAAATGACACCTAAAAGTTTGACCGGCATCACACCATTCTCGTTAATATATGGTTTAGAAGCTATCCTACCAATTGATATAGAAATGAAATTTGCGAGAGTTCTGATTGAAGCAGAAATTCCTGAAGAGGAGTGGATTCGTAATAGATATCAACAATTAGTCCTGATTGATGAGAAAAGAATGAAGGCCAAGTATCACATGCAACTATGCCAGAAATAGGCTGCTCCAGCCTTTAACAAAAGAATAAAGGCAAGGAAGTTCAAAGAAGGAGAATTGTTCCTTAAGCAAGCAAGACCAATTGTGTTTGATCCAAGAGGAAAGTTTAAACCCAACTGGGAGAGTCCATTTATTGTGATAAAGGTCATGTCTAACAGAGCTATCATTTTACCAGATATGCAAGAGAATGAGTTCACTGAGCCCATCAACATGGACAAGCTAAAGAGGTATTATGTATTAAAAAAAAGGAAGAAAGTGAGAGGAAAATTAATTAATTAGAAAACTAGAAATGGTTGATTAATGGCAGGAGTTGTATCATTGTGCATATATTGTTCAAAGAACAAAGATTGTATTTTTATTAATGAAATGAAACCGTTTGGAACAAATATGTCTTTTGAAATGTCTTATTATTTTGCATAACAATAGAAAGGAAACATTGAACATCTAATTCAATCAAGGAACTAACAACGCCATCTTTGCCTCTTTGGTGGACTATGAATAGGCTCACTGTATCGCTTACAACACTGCCTAGCTCAAATAACAGAATCATAAATGGAAGCCTGAAAGGTCACCTAGTCCTTGTATCGATTGTCCATCTCAAAATCAGGATCGTGAAATAGATTCCTCTCAATGATGCAATGTGCCCAAGAATCTCTCACACGCTATAGATAACTAGCAAATAGTCTCCTAAGACTGAAAGCAGTAGATGATTCCACAATCTTTTGCTTTTCACCATACAGTCGATGCAACCTGGCAGGATCATAGAATGAATTACGGGTGAAACCTGCTAGAGGCACGTATGCAATATATGTCCCTATGATCGCATGCTCCAGCCCATGGACAATGCCAACAAATCTGAGCATCAAGAATGACTCAAATCCAATCAATCTAAGAAGAACGTCTCTAAAGTCTCCTCCTCGTGTGAAGTCGAGGGCTATAATGAGAAATATCCCCTTCGGACGGCGCTAGAATGAACAAACTCTCTTGCAACCAGATATGAGAAAAAAAAGAAAATAATAATAATAATAAGAAAGGAAGCCTGCTAAGTTAAAAACCCGAAAAGGGCAGCTTAGGCAAAAGTTAAGACAAGCCCGCTAAGCTGAAAACCCAAAAAGGGTAGTTTAGGCAAAAATTAGAGCATGAGAAAAAAGGAGAGCCCATTGAGTTGAAAACTCGAAAAGGGTACCCCAAGCAAAAGTTAAAGCATTAAAAAAAAGGATGAAGATATAACTTGACGAAGTAGAAGATTGCCACCAAACCGCTGACTCAGGTCAACCTGGACTTGGTCCAGTCCGATCAATGTCTCGATAAAAATCAAGGTAACAACTGTGAAACCAGGTCCCATATTAGGAATGATGGTCACAAGATACGGATCTTCGAGACCATCTAATGAGACTAGTAGAAATTATGCGAGAAGGCAGAACTGAAGAAGGTGAAGCCAACCAGACGAAGTCCTGTCTACCATTCTGAGCAAAAGCATGATGGATGATAATGTCACTCTACCACCCCTAGTAAAAATACCTATAGTGGAAATCAAGAAATCAAAGAAGTGGGTGAGATTAGATGTTGATGGTGTCTGGATAGTAGGAAGAATGAGGCTCTCAAAACTAGATGAGGGATGACTGAGTATGGCAGAGAATTCCTTATATAGAAGGCAAAGCTCTTGCCTATTGAAATGGAAGGCACGATCGTGAGAATCCCATAAGGTTGTATAGTCCTTAAGAAAAGGGACATCGAGCTTGACATGATAGAGGAACTTCAAATGATAAAGACCAATGGATTCGAATGCATCTTTTAAAGGCTTTAAAATGGACTGGAGAGTCTTGGAAGAAACTCAAACATGTTGAACTATAAGAAAAGGCATTGAAAGGAGTGAAGAAAAGTAGAAAGGAAAAAGAAGGTCGATGGTAATAGTCTTTAAAGAAACAACAACCCGAACCTAAAGATGTTCAACCTCCTAATCTAGACGAGCAACCTTGTGACGGCTCGTCCAGCCAAAGCAAAGGAATCATATAGTTAGAAAAACTATTAGGTCATGCATACATGAAGTATAGAGTAGCGCTTTACCTAGTATTTATGAGACATTTATAACATACCCATGAGAAGTAGCCTGCAAATGAAAGACTCGTGGTACCCACATTGCATTGCATTGTATTGCATTTTATGAGTAACAATGATTAAAGAATGTCCAAACATGATCAAGAGATTTTTCCCCAGTGGATTAAAAAGAATCAAGAATAGAAGCTTGGGCATGAAACCTAGTGAATACGAAATAAAAATTAGATTAAGGAAACTCGAAGAATAGTTAGAAGAAGGGCATGAAACCCAACAAATGCAAAGATTGAAGAAGATCGAAGAAGAATACTCAAAAGAGGGGCATGAAACCCAATGAATGCAAAATCTAAAGAGATCAAAGATGAATGAAAAATGCTCATTCGAAGGCACGAAGAATGAAAAAGTCTAAAGATCGCGATTTCCAATAGGCATGCATTAAAAGGAAACCCTAAGAAGTAGGCGCACTTAAGAGTGTTTTAAGCCCTTAGAATAGGCACAAGCCCTAAGAAGAGGCACACTAAAGAGTGTTGAAAACCCTAAGAAGTAAGTGCACTTAAGAGTGTTTAAGCTCTTAGAATAGGTACAAGCCCTAAGAAGAGGTGCACTGAAGAGTGTTGAAACCCCTAAGGAGTAGGTGCATTTAAGATTGTTTGAAGCCCTTAGAATAGACACACTGAAGAGTGTTACTAAACCCTAAGAAGTAGGTACACTAAAGAGTGTTAGAAACCCTAAGAACTGTGAACAAGGCTTTCATCTCGCCTGAGCGTTTACGACCACGACATTGTGTCAAAACCTCTTTCAAGACTTAACGAAACATAAACGAGCCATGGCACATCTGAAGAAAGGAGTTGCCACCTAATTATTCAATTGGGAATGAATGGAGGTAATCTGATCCCTTACTTAATGACCTAAACTACCCTCATCCTTTCAGAGATAGGTTCATGAAGTTAGGTAAGAGCCTTTCGACTCGCCCGGATATGAATCCAGCCTCTACTTAGGAAATAACAAATAGGAATAACTCTTGTTGTTACTTAGTCTGCTTAGCGTTGTTCATTTTAGGCACACATTTTTATTTTATCTTCATTAGACATGTTAAGTGATTATTCAATCAATGGCAATTATAAACATCCATAAAAAGAGGGAGGAGAATGTATTACATTTCCTTTCAAACATGGGGAAAGAGGAAGCGGATTACATCACTTTTTTCTTCAATAAATAAAATAATGTAGATTCATAATATAATTTGAAATATAAACTATAATTGGTCCATTTGAGACTTAATAGTTGATGAATTCCTCACCACCATATGCGAGTCTATTCAACTTCTATTGAACCTCTGCAAGTACATTCTTACATTCATACAGTCAAAGTATGTTCACACATGAATTTGGTTATTCTAAGTGATGGTCCCTCACCATGAATGTGAGTCCACTACCACTTCATCGCATTATACATCATATTCCATATTCAAGGTATATTCATGTATTCATAAATTAATTAAATGAAATTCAAACAAAGCCATAATCTAGAACCATGGTATTCTAGCCTAGATTTGATAAATTCTATCATGGTATTCTACCTATTGCTATTCCAGCATAATTCATATAAACTTTCATGGCATTTCTAGCCTAACATGTCATTCATGGCATATTCTAGCCTAATTCATGGCATTCATGGCATATTCTTAGCCTAGTTCAAACATCTAACAATCATAGCATTCATGGGCAAAATGGTAATTCTACCTACTTTATGCTATTTCTTAGCATTCATCAAAGCAAATAAGTTTTCCAATCATGATTCTAATCATGTGCTCTTAAGCGTGATTCTAAACATGTTTTCCTAATCATGATTCTAAGCATTCGCAAAGAAAGTAAATTCCTAAGCATGATTCTTAAAAAAAACAAAAAAAAAAAGGAGAGATGACGGACTTACCTTGACATGCTTATTCATCTTGTAAAACAAATAAGGGTTAGACAATTCATAAAACCCTAAACATGCTTCTAAACATAAAAATAAATCATAAACATGTTTATTCTAAGCATAAATAAACCTAAACATGCTTAATTCTAAGCAAGAAAAATAAAAGAGAACATGGAAGGGAGGAGAGAATTCTAATCTCAAGACATACCCCTTCAGGTTTAGAGCAATGAAACGCCTAAAAAAATTATACCTAAAAAGACTTCTCGATCTATCGAGTGTGTCATCAAGATGAAGAAAGATGATTGTATTCGATAATCAATGTGAATTGCAAAGTGGAGGGAGAGGGAGTAGGGTTTATATAGGGGAGGGGTCTAAACAAAAAAGCAAATTTTCTAAGCAAATTTTTGAAAATAAACCAACAAAGGCTGGACGACCATCTGATGGATGCCTGGCCACTAGCCAATAGTCGAGCGACTGTCAAATGGTCGGCAGTTGTCCAATGGATGGCCGGCCAACTAATTTCCTTTCAGCCCCTTCATTTTTTATCATCCTTCGATGCAATCCCTTCAAACCTTTGCTCCTTCAATCGCACATAACTTTTGAAATTCAACTTCGAATCGCGATCCGTGAATTTCTATGGAAACTAAACACCCGTAGCTTTGCAACGGTATATGACTCATCATCAGATTCCTTTTGGATTTTTTCTATGAGTTTTCAAAGTCATGTGTGAGTTTTTCAAACTATTCACCAACTTCCCTTCACTCTTCTCTTTTTAACTCTCAAGGGCATTTTGGTAATTTTTTTTTGCTTGACATTCATCTTCACTTCATTCTTGAGCCTAAAAAATCTAGTGTTTCCAAGAAGTAGATGCACTAAAGAGTGTTTTATTGTAAGCATCATAAGGATGCTTTCTAGCCCTTGAACAGGCACATCCACCGTTAGATGGGCACATCTGTCCTTGAATGGGCACACTTGGCTTAGATAGGCACGTTTGCCCTTGGATGGGCAGCTTAGCCCTCGAGTAGACACACCTGCCTTAGATAAGCACATTTGCCTTAGATAGGATGTTCACTTTAGATGGGCACATTAGTCCCTGAATGGACACACACTTTGCACAAATAGAAGGAAGTGGCTAGAAATCGAAGATGATGAGAAAGAAGGAAGAAAGACAGGGTAAGAATACTTTGTCGATTTTTATGGCTCATAAACCCCTCTAAAGTAGGGGGTAAGCTGTAAACACTAGATTTTTTAGGCTCGAGAATGAAATGAAGGTGAATGTCAAGCAAAGAAAATGACCAAAATACCTTTGAGAGTCAAGAATAGAAGGGTGAAAACAAGTTAGTGAAGAGTCTAAAACATTGATACATGAATTTGAAAAATCAACAAAAATTATCCAAGAGGAATCTGATGATGAGTCATATACCATTGCTAAGCTACGGATGTCTAGTTTTCATAGGAATTTACGGATCGCAAATCAAAGTTGAACTCAAGAAGTTATGCGTGATCGAATGAACAAAGGTCTGAAGGGGCTACATTGAAAGAAGATAAAAATGGAAAGGGACTACGAGAAATTGAAAGGTCGGCCATCAGACAGTCGCCCGGCTATTTGAGGATGGCCACCTGGCCCTTGTTGGGTTATTTTTGGAAGTTAGCTTGAAAAAACTTCCTTGTTTGTCTGCACCTCTCTCTTATATAAACTTTACTCCTTTCACTTTGTAATTTACACCGATTGTTGAATACAATTCTCTTTCTTCCCCTTGAAGACACGCTCAGGAATTTGAGAAGTCTTTTCGAGTATAATTTTTTTAGGCGTTCTATTGCTCTGAACCCAGAAAGGCTACGTCTTGAGAGCAGAATTCTCTCCTCCTTCCTAGTCTCCCTTTTACTTTTTTTGCTTAGAAAAAGCATGTTTAGGGTTATTATAATTGTCTAACCCCATTTGTTTTGCAAGATGGATAAGTGTGTCGAGGTAAGTTGGTGAGCTTTCTTTTTATAGAATCATGCTTATGAATTTACTTGAATTTACTTTCTTTGTGAATGCTTATACCCATGATTAGGAAAACATGTTTAGAATCATGCTTAAGAGCACATGATTAGAATCATGCTAGGAAAAATTACTTTCTTTGATGAATGCTAGGAAATAGCATAGAATAGGTAGAATTACCATTTTACCACCCTTGAATGCTATGATTGGTAATTGCTTGAATTAAGTTAGAATATGCCATGAATACCATGAATTAGGCTAAAAATGCCATGATGATACATGATATGAAGTGGGCAAATTTACTTATTGTTAGGGGGTTGTTTTGGAGAATTTGACAATTTATTGCATGAGTCTGTAGTACCAAAAGTCTCCTCCTATTTGTTGCTAAGTCATCCTTAATATCTTCTCGTGAGAAGAACAAGTTGGCCTAGAGTCAACCCACACCCTCAATGATCGCCTAGCCCAAGAGACATACAAATTTAGCATTATATAGAGCATGCAAATATGAAGCATAAATCCTTTTCTTGTAAGAAGCATAATCCAAAATGAAGCATAGTCTAGAAGTGACTGGGTTTTGTAGAATCACAATACAGTATGCAATATTGGGGATAATTACAAAGGAGATGGGCTCCACACCTAGAGGAAAAGCAGCAGTAGCAGCACAATGTGCAAGTGGCCTGGATTTGATAGCTCAATCTCAATGAGACCCGATGGAAGCAACACGATGTACAAGTCATTTGGATCAGGCAACTCAACCTCAGTAAGACCCAATGTAAGCAACACGATATGCAAGTTGCCTAGATTACGTAGTTTAGTCTCGATAAGACACAATGAAAGTGACACAATATGCAAGCCGCTTGGATCAGGTAGTTCAGTCTCGATGTGACCCAATAGAAGCAGCATAATATGTAAGTCATTCTCGATGAGACCCAATCGAAGCAGCACGTTGTGCAAGCTGCTTGGATCAAGCTCCTCAATTAGCATGATGTGCAAGCCGTCTAATTTAGGCTCCTTAGTTTAGCACGATATGCAAGTTAACTAGATCAAGCTCCTCACTTCAGCACGGGGTGCAAGCTGCCTAAATCAGGCTCCCAGCTCGGCACGATGTGTAAGCCACTTAGATCACGCTTCCCAACTCAACATGATGTGTAAGTCGCCTGGTTCAGACTCCTTACTTTAGCACGATGTATAAGCCGCCTAGATCATGCTCCCTAGCTCATCACGATGTGGAAGCTACCTGGATCAAGCTCCTCAATTTATTATGATGTGCAAATCGCTTGGATTATGCTCCCAAGTCAACACGATGTATAGAGTACTTAGATTAGATAGCTCAATCTAAATAATACTTCTCTCAAGCAGTACTATATACAAAGGTAGCTGTATCTCAATGAGACCTAATGATCGCTTGAAGCAACATGATGTGTTAAACACATGGATAAAGCTTTTAAGTAGTACATGTACAGCATGCCAAAAGCAGGACAATGTTATAGACAAGGATCACCATAAAAATAAGGACTGCCATAGTTGATAGTTGAAGAGGACCACTTTGAGCAAAAAGGTTTGAAATAGTCAACCGCACAAGGAGCGCAAGTATAGTTTAGAAGAGACTCAGATCATAAGATTTACAAATCGCTTAAAACAAGTCAAACTTTCTCAAAAGAACTCACATGGTCTAGAAGGGACACAAGGTACATATCACCAGGAGTGGGCAATGTAGTCTAGGAACTCACCTTGAAGAAGACATCGGCTTTGAAGAAAGAATCTCTCTTGAAGAAGGCATCTACCTTGGAGAAGAAATCTCTCTTGAAGAATGCATCTCCTTTGAAGAAGACATATTGCGCAAAGAAGGCATCCATCTTGAAGAAGCAATCTTCACTGAAGAAGGAAATCGAAGTTTACATTGAAGAAAGGATCTTGAAAAAGAAATTTGAAGTTCACCTTAAGGAAGGAAGTTCAAATTTGAAGTCCAACTTGAAGAAGGGATTTTTTAGAAGAAGAACTTAGAAGAAAATTTGAGTCACTTGGAATTAGATGACCAATCGACACATGTCGAAAGAATTCTTGTAGAGACAAGAGAGTAAATTGTTGAAGAACAGATTGAAGAAGGTAAACTTTGAATTGATCTGAAATTATCAAGAGATGTTTGATATTTTGCAAGAACTTGCAAGAATAATGAAAAAAATCCCTAGTGAATCTAAAGAGGCACAACATATCAAGAACTTTCCCCAATGAAGAGTAAGAATCTACAAAACAAGCGAATAGAGACAAGAAGTACTCAAAAAAAGGGCATGAAACCCAGTGAATGAAAGGTTTAAAGACCAAGAAGATGCAATATATAGAATTCTCCCCAGTGAGCTTGAAGAAATCAACAAATGAAGAATAGAAGTAAGAAGCACTTGGAAGAAGGGCATGAAACCTAATGAATACAAATATCTGAAGAGATCGATGAAGAATGAAGAATACTCAGTTGAAGGCATGAAGAAATGAAAAGTCTAAAGTATAATGAATCAAGAATTTTCCCAATGGACTAGAAGAAATCAATAGTAGAAACAAGAATTCTTAGAAAAAGGGCATGAAACCTAACGAATGCAAAGTCTAAAGGGATCAAAGAAGAATGAAGAATACTCAGTCAAAGGTGAAGAACGAAAAAGTCTAAAGACTGCGAGGTAGTGCATGATAGAAATTTTCTCGATAGGCATGCATCAAAAGAAACCATAGGAAGTAGGTGCAGTTAAGAGTGTTTTAAGCCCTTAGAATAGACACAATCCCTAAAAATAGGTACACTAAAGAATGTTTGAAAACCCTAAGAAATATGTACACTTACGAGTGTTTGAAGCCCTTATAATTGGCATACTGAAGAGTGCTAACAAACCCTGGGAAATAGGTGCACTAAAGAGTGTTTTGTCTTAGCATCGTAAGGATACACATCATGTATTAGAAAGATGCATTTGTCTACATTAAAAGAGTGCACATCATGCATCGTAAGGATACATTTCATGCATCATAAAGATACGGTTGTTCGAACTAGAAGAGTGCACATTATGCCTCATAACGATGCCCTTATATGCACTAGAAGAGTGCACATCATGCATTAGAAAGATGCATTCATTGCACTAGAAGAGTGTACATTTTGCATAATAAGGTTACACCTGTCTTCACTAGAAGAGTGCACATGTGCATCATAAGAATGCATTCCATGCATTAGAAGGACGCATTTGTTCACATTAGAAGAGTGCCTTTTATGAATTAGAAGAATGCTAATTAGTCCTTGTGTGTGCACATTAGCCCTTGAAATGGGCACACCTCTTTCACAGAAATTGAAAGAGGAAAGCAAAAAATGAGAAGTCTGATAGAATGTAGGTGAAAGTGAAGATGCCAAGATGAGAAGAGGAAAGTCAAAGCAAGAAGTACTTGTTAGCCCTAAGGCTACATGATAATTTTGATGATAACAATACACATTGATTAATTGAGATTTACTAACATGTTTATTTATGTGCAAGAGTAAGATCATTGAAATAATTTTAAAATCAAGAAGAGGCTTATTAAAATGAAGTGTTGAAGCTAAGGAGAAGACTACATGTTAAAGGCACCAAAGTTTAAGAACAAGGATTGACTCAAGGAATGTGACACATGAGCAATGTTCAATCAATTGGTCATATATATCTCTACAAATATCCAAATGACGTGATTCTTGAGCCTTTGGAAAGCTTACTCAATTTATAACATTTCATATGTTTTAATGAAATTCAAATTTCAAGTGCAAGGTTGTCCAAATCATCATGCAAGTTGAAAGACAAATGGAAGCAGCTGACATGAGCACCGAATACTCCTTTGGACATATCTTGAGCTAGAAAAATCAAAATGACTTGATTCTTATGGAATTGGAAAGATGACTTAATCAAGAACATTTCATATGTTTTCAAAAAATTCAAATTTCAAACAGAAGGCTGGCATAATTGACATGCAATTTGGTGGACTGACACAGAGAAGAAAAATCAACTCACATGAGCACTGAATGGTGTTTTGGCCATATCTTAAGATAGAGATATCCAAATGCTTTGATTCTTAATGTTTTGGAAATATTATTCAAATATACATTTACTTGCACTTGTGATTGTTTATTATTGTTATTCTCTCGATTGCATCTTTGATAACTTCTAATTTCATCTTCTTCACCTTTATTCTCAAAGAAAGAGTGAACTAATTTTGATCTTTCAAGAAAAGTTTTATAAATCCGTTTTGATAAATGTAAACCCAATTCACCCCCCCTCTTGGGTTGCCATACCTGGGTCAACAAGTGATATCAGAGCAAGATTGCTCAATTTTTTAAATCTTAATCGATTTTTGAGCTATGACAACTTTTAATTCAACTTCATATGTTGAGGGACTTTCTATCTCTAGACCTCCATTTTTTAATGGAAGTGATTACTCTTATTGGAAAAGTAGAATGAGTATTTTCTTGAAAACTTTTGATTATGATTTGTGGTCTATTGTTTTGGAAGGACCTTTTGTTCCTACCAAAATTGAAAATGGGGAATGCATGCTTAAAGAACCTAAAGAGTTTAGTGAAGATGATAAAAAGAAATTGAGTTTGAATGCTAAAGCTATGAATGTGTTATATTGTGCTCTAGATAGAAATGAGTTTAATAGAATATCTACTTGTTCTACGGCACAAGAAATATGGCACACACTTGAAGTAACTCATGAAGGAACTAGTCAAGTTAAAGAATCCAAAATTAGTATGCTAGTTCATAGTTATGAGCTTTTTAAGATGAAATCGGATGAATCAATTTCTGAAATGTTTACTAGATTTACGGATATTATTAATAGTTTGAAATCTCTTGGTAAATCTTATTCTAATGTTGAAATGGTGAGAAAGATTCTTAGGTGTCTACCAAAATCTTGGGAGCCAAAGGTGACGGCAATTCAAGAAGCAAAGGACCTCACCAAACTACCATTAGAAGAACTTATGGGTTCTCTCATGACTCATGAAATCACCTTGAAGGAGAATGAAGAAGATTTCAAGAAAAAGAAAAATATCGCTTTCAAATCTTCAACAAAAGAAGATGATGAGTCCGACGATGAAGGAGACGATGAAGATCTTGCATTCATCACAAGAAAGCTAAAAGGATGATTAGAAGAAACCAAGGATTCAAGAAGAATTCTAGAAGGGAGTACAAAGGGCAAAGCTCAAAGCAAGATAAAAAAATGATCAAGTCATTTGCTATGAGTACAAGAAACCGGGACATGTAAAGATGGATTGTCCTTACTTCAAGAGTCAAAACAAGAAATCCAAAGCAATGAAAGCCACAAATTGGGATGATAGTGAAGCTAGCTCCACCGAAGAAGAAGATTGCGAAGTGGCAAACATGTGCTTCATGGCTTTAAGTGAAGATGAGGTAAGTATTCTAAACTATGATCCTAAACTTTCATATGATGAATTACTTGAAGCATTCCAAAATTTACATGTGCAAGTTGATAAGCAAAATTCAAAAATCAATGCTTTCAAAAAGAAGTCAAAAATCATGTTATCTCAATTAGAAGAGTTGGTAGAAATAAATGAAGCTTTAGAAAATGAAAATGAAATTTTAAAGCAAAAAGATTTTGAAAGTTTGGAAAGTCAAATACATTTATTAAAAACTGAAAATGACATTTTAAAACAAAAGGATTTTGATAAATTGGAGAAAGAAAATGCTATTTTGAAAAAGGAAAATAATGACTTAAGAAATATTGTTGATAGTTTTACAAAAAGCACAAAAAATTTGAATTCTATGTTACAAAACCAAAGGTGTGTTTTTGATAAAAGAGGTTTAGGATATAAAACTCATAAAAATCAAAAGTATTTTAAAAATTATTTTGCTCATGCATCTTCTAGGAATAATCCTAATCATTCATGTACTTATTGTGGAAGAAAAGGACACAAAGTGCATTCTTGCTATATTAAGAGAAATCCTAATTTGAAACAAATATGGGTTCCAAAAAGTACCATAACTAACCCCCAAGGACCCAAGAACTTTTGGGTACCAAAAAGTTACTCCTTGAATGTTGATTGTAGAGACAAAGGAGTGGCAAACACAAGTGGTACTTAGATAGTGGATGCTCAAGGCATATGACCGGAGATGCCTCCAAGTTCTCAAGATTAATCATGAATAAAGGAGGATATGTGACATTCGGTGATAATGCCAAAGGAAGGGTAATGGGACATGGTGATATTGGTAACCCTTCTTCACCTATTATTAAAGATGTTTTGCTTGTTCATGGTTTAAACATGATTTGATTAGCATTAGTCAATTGTGTGATAAGGGATATTTTGTTACTTTTGAGCCTAATAGATGTGTGATTAAGGATGTTAGTAACAATAAGACATTATTTGTTGGTAATAGATGTGGTAATATTTATACAATTGATATTGATGTTAATGATCATGTAGAAAATTGTTTCATTGTTAATCATGATGCTTGGTTATGGCATAGAAGGTTAGGTCATGCTAGCATGGACACAATTTCAAAAATTTCTAAAAATGATTTAGTTGATGGTCTTCCAAAAATAAAATTTGAAAAGGATAAGATTTGTGATGCTTGTCAATTTGGAAAACAAGTGAGAACTTCTTTTAAACAAAAGAAATTTATTTCAACAAATAAACCTCTACAATTACTTCATTTGGATTTATTTGGACCATCAAGAACTCAAAGCCTTGGTGGAAAGTATTATGTTTTTGTTATTGTGGATGATTATTCAAGATTCACTTGGGTATTATTCTTGAAAACTAAAAATGAGGCCATACAAGCTTTTTCAAAATTTGCAAAAAGAGTCCAAAATCAAAAAGGATATTCTATTGTGTCCATTAGGAGTGATCATGGTGGTGAAGTAGACAATGTTGCATTTGAAAATCTTTTGATGAAAATGGTTTTGAGCATAATTTTTCCTCACCTAGAACTCCACAACAAAATGGTGTTGTTGAAAGGAAAAATAGGACTATTCAAGAAGTGGCTAGGACCATGTTACTTGAAAATAATTTGTCAAAATATTTTTGGGCCGAAGCCGTTAATACCGCATGCTTTAAAGAAATCCAGTTCGTGAGATCTCTCGAGCTCCGCATGATGTATAGCTTACATCTTCATCCGCAAGAAAGAAAACTCTTGACAAGCAGGAAGTGGGGAAGGTAGTGTGCCTAACTCATAGGCCCATATAGACAAGACACGAAGGCGTAAAAGGAAAAGAAATTACTTCAAGTAAAGGAGCAAAGCTAGTAATCACGGTAATACCTCGACAAGCACGGTTTAAACCAAAGTACAATTGGCCAAGAGCAACACGACTCCAGTAGAAGGTCCTCACTCAATCAAGATCCAAAGGGTAGGAAGCAAAGTCAAGAAGGCAGTGTTCGATGCATTAGTAAAAAGTGTCAATCCAAACAAATGCACGATAAAGCTACATGCATACTGATGTGCCTCAACTAAGTTAGATCCGATCTTCTTTTTCAATATTCGTACAATGCATTGTATAGATTGGCGATGTTGTTTTTGATCTTCACATCACATCCAAGAAGTTGATGAACCAGTTCTCTCTGATATCTTGAATCTGTAATGCAAGCATCAATAGGTACAACCTCCCTACCACATAGAAGGCCAATCAGAGTAGCAATATTGAAGGGCGTGACAATTATCTCACCAATCGAAAGATGGAAAATGTGAATCGTATCCATCCACCCCCCACATAGAGTAGCTAATGCTCGATGATCAGTGTGCCAAGAGGCTTATGGAAGAGAAGCGATAAACTCATAGAAGCTAATAGCAACACTCCCATTCCTAACAGCCTTATTCTCTATCTCTAAGAAACAAATATGGGCTCTAAAAAATGACCCACACATCTTGTTCCCATGGAAATTATAAGGCAAGAAATTGAAGTCTCTACATGACTACATGCCTAGAAAATTCCTAAAAAATGAAAAACTGATGAATGAAGAAAAATGCGTACCTAATTGATTGTGTGGGAATCCACGCCGTAGACAATAGGCACCTCTTGGTCAGACCTCTTAACATCGATCTCTAGAGTAGATCTCTCTCAATCAAGTTAAGATGGATTGGATGAGCCACCATTAGAAAGAGGAAGTCGATACAAACACCTAGGAAAAATCAGAGAGAAATCGGACGAAAAAAGAAGAAATGGCACATGAATGAAGCAGAGGAAGACGAAGGGTCCATACATAGACCTTCCACTATTAGGTGGCTATCAGCTGATCACCAATTGACAATCAAACCATATCGACTAATGGTCCTTCCATAGCCAGTTGACTATCCCTTTATAAGGGCATAACGGTAAAAGGCCAAAAAAATGAGAGAGGGAAGAAAAAAGAAAGAAGAAAGAAAGGAAAGAAAGGAAAAGAAGAATGAAAAAGAAAAAAGCAAAAAACAAAAAAGGAGAGAAAAAAGAAAAGAAAGAAAAGAAAAGAAGAGAGAGAGAGAGAGAGAGAAGAGAGAAAGAGAAAAAAAAAAGAAAAAAGAGAGAGGAACGAGAAATCCTCTACATCGACCTTAAGACACTAAAAGACTTTTCAAATGTACCGGTGACAAGCCCTCGACCATGGCAATATCTTAGCAATTCATAAGAAAAGTTGAGTAACATCAATCGATGGAGTCTTCAATCAAAATCACATGGAAGAATTCCTCCAGAAACTAGAAAATAGTCTATTGAAGAACACATTGAACAAGGTAAAATTTGAATTGATTTTAAATCATCAAGAGATGTTTGATACTTTGAAGCACTATAAGAAAATTGATCATATTTGGCGGTCTTTGACCGTCAAATATGTATATATTTGGCGGTCTTTGACCGTCAAATATGTATATATTTGGCGGTCTTAAAAGCGCCACCAATGGCATTGCCAAATATAGTCAATTTGACTATATTTGGCGGTCGGTCAAAGTGCCAAATATGCATCTGACTATACTTGGCGTTTTTTGACCGCCAAATATAGTAGGTTTAAAAATTAAAAAAAAATATACTTGACGGTTTTTGACCGCCAAGTATAATAGTTTCAAAAATTAAAAAAAAAATATACTTGGCAGTTTTTAAAAAGCCAAGTATTTAAAAAAATTTATATATATATATATATATATATATATATATCAATGGGGGCAAATCGAGATCTCAGGTTTCAACCAAATGATGCAAACACAGAACTTCTAGTAAAAATTCCCTTGAAATGAGGAAAATCATCCTCTTAACTACAATATCATCCAATATCAACATTTAATAAAATTGTAGAAATTCAGAAAGCTATAAGCTTCTGATCCATAATCTCTTAGTCCATCTGCATGATCATCTGTTAGTGCCCGTATGGCCTTAGTTATCTGCACCAAAGAGCTTGTTTGCAAGAAAAATAAGAAATTTAATACAGAAATGGACAACGAGGGAAACTAGTGGTAAGGTAATAGAAAGAACTTCCACTTACCTTTATTAAATAAATGGGTACATCATGAGATTTAGCAGTAGCTTGAATTCAGGAATTCTTCTTGAGCTTGGATTGCAAGGCAAGTAGTGCATCTGCTTCACTGATATTATCAGTTAACTGAACAACACCATCCATTTTCAGTTGTTTAACTCCTTGTATCACACTTGCCTCCAAGATCTACACTAACTGCTCATTCTGTAAGTTTTACTCCTAATAGTTTCTCTTGCATTACTACTTAAAAGTGCCAACAGTTAACTGAGCAACAGATAAGAAAAACATATAAGATGACAGCTTTATACAAACAAAGGGCTTTGACCTGTAGACATAATTTGTGGATAAATACAAAACAAATGAAATTTTCTCACTTTATTCCTTTGAAATTATTACTTCCCCCTATTACTAGTACCCCACATCATGGAAGACAACACTTTTCTGTCATCTGCAATCTACTTGCAAAAATCTTAATAGATTCATCACAATCATTTTAATGCTTCTCAACGGTGCTAAAACCACGCTTAACTATAGAAGTTGTTCACCCAGCTCTTACTTCCTCATGCTTAACAGCTAAACCCACCTCTATAAACTTCCCTCTCAACATGAAACCTTCATAGCGTTTTCCTAGCAATGTTCTAACAGAAATCTCTGCCTCTTTAGCAATAGAAAAACTTATCATGATGTTTGCAAGAAGAACTAGGTTTGATTAAAAGAAATAATGAATTCTGAGAGGAACCTTTAGGAAACAAGCTGGCTATATGGAGTCTTCATAGGTCAATTGCTAATAAAGGTGTTGGAAATATAGCATGTGCATATAACAGAACTCCTCATCTAGTTCTTCTTGAATTCCACAGTGATTAAAATTTACACCGAAAATTAGAAGTGACAATATGCCTATATGGATAATTATACCACAGCAATTATTTTACTTGGACCAGATGTCTTTGCCACATAAAACCTCAAAAGTTTCTCTATGTATAGCTAAAACGAGTCTACCAACTAACTTAGTTATGCTAATTCAGCCATACTTTCGATGAGGAAGACATACAAGACGACAACAGTTTTTCTGTCATTAACATTCAAGACGTGAACAGTTCATCAAATAAAACCCAAATAAAAACATGTTTTAGCACTTAAGAATATAACTCTACATAACCTTTCCAGATAATATCAAAGACAAAATATATGAAACAACCAATAGAATTAACTCCTTAACACCATTAATTACCATTCAAAACTATGAGGTCATGATGTCATTCCCCATAGACATACAGCCAAAGTGGCAATCCATCTTCCTAAGAATCATCTCCAATGTTTTGATGAAATTTAGATGCAAACTCATTATGGCCAGTAATTTCCTTTGTCATCTCTAGGTCATCTTGATCTATCATCTCATCTTTCTGGTCTGAGGAAGTGTCACTGAATATCTCTAGACCAGGGCCCAACAAACGAGGGATCTGCTTGATAACTTATACATCATATTTGGTAGTAAAATTTATGCAATCCCTTATTGGCCATAGCATATCAATCATCAGCAACAACAAAATAGACTTATAATGAAAGCAGAAGCAGAATAAAATTCTGAATAAGCTGAAAGTCCTCAAATCAACATAAAATATCTTCAATGCACAAAATTTACAAAGTCAAATGAAAGCAGAAGCAGAAAAACAGCTTCAAGAAGATAACAAGACCAAGCCTAATATAATCTATAGCACAATTTGGTACTGTTATACTCAAGTCTAAAAGTTCTAGCTTTCAAGGATCTTATTCCGACAAGAAAATTCAAGCCAACTACCAGTTACAGGTTAACATTTGAGAGCACTTGAGTCAATCAGTATACCACACATGATCATTTGTAAAGTGACAGGTTAAAAGCTTGATCATGTTTCCAACTGAAGGCAACTAAAGGATACTCGCCTAAAAGTTGTATGCTACTAGATTTTCATACTTATTATTAAACCAAATGAGGCAAAAAATTACTTATGTCAATGACTTCCTATGGAAGACATTGGAGGAGCAATAGCAGCAAATATACAAAACCCAATGTGAAGCTGCATATTACCATTCATGTTGGTTAGTAGAAGGGAAAGAAAAAAAATAATCAAAAGGATGACCTCAGCCAATCGTGTGGGATTCATATAACTCACCTAGTAGAACATGAAAAACCAACCAAATTTCAACGCACTATCTGTCCTGCAATTTGATCAACAAATAACTAATCGAAACAGACATTAGCCAATTAACTACTGGTATTTCATCCTAACCAGAGTAATTTCGAACTTTAAAATTATCACCCAAGTACATAGAATACTACACTGTGCAATCCTACATGGAAACAACAAAAAACATACTTTGAGAGTGGATCACAGATGTTTCATATGGTGATCTTTGGCATTGATGTATTCAATGCAAGCTTCACTAGCCACAGCTTCTATATGCCTTATTCAGGATGCAACACCTTGCTCTGATATAATTTTGAAAGCACGTATTTCAGCAGTATTGTTGACATGGGTTCCACCACAAAGTTCCATAGATACACTTGGAACCTCTGCAACACGTACCTACAATGAAACAAGAATAAGAGAAAACTTGTTAGTTAGCTTTCTATTGCACATCCAAAATCCCTGGTCATTATTAATGCCAACTAAAGTTCATATGAGATAATTCTATCATCCTCCAAATTTATCTCAAAATTAAATAAAAAATTCCATAATTGCTTCCATCTCAGTCATCCTCAAATTACTGTTCGTTTTCATATGGGCAGTTTAAATTCCAAGGTAATACATGGCAGTAGCTAAAGTGCCCAATCTTCTGAAGGTTATTAACATGACAAATCCATGGCAAGGCATGGCAACATCAGTCATAAAATTTCATTTCTAATATACAAATAGAAAAAAAAGCCAAAATTTTTAGACCTTGCTATTTACATGTCACAAATTTTAACAAACATAAGATTAAAAGCTAAATTAGTTCTTACGTAAGCATCCACTGTCATATTTTAGAAGAAATTTTTACCTCCTCTCCATTTTTTTCTCCAAACATTGCAATTGCTCCAGTATTTTTTTGCTTCTGTAAGAGGTATCACTTTTGTTTGAAGAAGCGTTGCATCCCCAATCCATCTATTGATCAATCCTTCAATTTCATTGAGTTCAGTGTCATGAAGTGGTCGGTGGAAGTTAAAATCAAACCTAAGACGATCAAAAGCCACCAGTGAACCAGCTTGTGACGTTTCCTCTCCAATAACTTTCTTAAGTGCAACTTGTAACAAATGAGTAGCAGCATGATGAACCTGAAAAATATAAAAGTTTGATTTAAGTTAGATCAATTATGTGCCTATTGTATAGCAAGCTTCTGAACTACAGAGAAAAAATTTGTTACCCACAGTTAACAAGTACCTTAGCTCGTTGCCTCAGTTTTGGGTCAACCGTAGCTTCCACTTCTCTGCCAACCTCAATTTCCAAAACTAAAACAATTATAAGACAAAGTCAAAATAAAATTTATTAGCGAGAACGAGAGCAGACCAAACCTTGTGGAGAAAAAATAGGCTCTAACAGGAATCGAAGTCCTAGGATGCTCTTGCAAGCTATCGTTCCCGCTATCCCCAACCTCTGAGCATGAAACGGCGTCGTTCCAGTCAACAACCGTGCATGTCTGTGGCTGGCCCTGGGCTCGAGCCTGAGCCGAGGAACCCAAAGAAATGCACCCAACGACAAGCGAACTGTACTCAGAGCCGAAGTTGAGGGCCGAACGCGAAGTGCAAGAATGCAAATTTCTTGTGCACAGGGTTAGGGTTTGGGTTTTGAGTAGAGAGAGGGTAAGTAGCTGCCATGGATGGTGGTAGTGAGGTTGTGGATTCGAGTGAAGATCTTAAGGATGGGCTACAGGCGGATGGCACGCAAATGGATTTAGGGTTAGGTTTTGGGGAGAGTTTTGTTTATATAGGTTGTAAAAATTCTATGGGAGTCTAATATATTATAATTTATCATAATTACCCCCAAAAATTACTTCTAAGTTTAAATACTTTATTTATTTTCATATGTATCCTTATTACTTGTTAATTACTTGTCACTATCTAAAAATGTGAGAAATATGTAACATAATCAAAATAACGAGTGACAAATATGATGAAAATATGGGTTTGACTTTTATATTAATGTTATAGTTCTCACTTTTTAAAAAAAAGGCCAAATAAAAAAATACAAAGTGATAAATATGTGAAAATTTCTTGTAGTATAGGAATTTGCAAGGACAATGGAAAGATCCCTAGTGAATCCGGGAATCAACAACATGATATGAACTCCCCCAGTGAAGGGTCCTATGAATGCAAAATCAAAAGAGATCAAGAACAAAGAAGCTAAAGCATAGCAAATCAAAAATTTTTCCACCAGTGGATTAGAAGAAATCATGAATAGAAGCAAGAATACTCGAAAGAAAGGCATGAAACCCAAAATATAAAGTCTGAAGAGATCAAAGAAGAATACTCTGTTAGCCCTAAGGCTACATGATAATTTTGATGATAACAATACACATTGATTAATTGAGATTTACTAACATGTTTATTTATGTGCAAGAGTAAGATCATTGAAATAATTTTAAAATCAAGAAGAGGCTTATTAAAATGAAGTGTTGAAGCTAAGGAGAAGACTACATGTTAAAGGCACCAAAGTTTAAGAACAAGGATTGACTCAAGGAATGTGACACATGAGCAATGTTCAATCAATTGGTCATATATATCTCTACAAATATCCAAATGACGTGATTCCTAAGCCTTTGGAAAGCTTACTCAATTTATAACATCTCATATGTTTTAATCAAATTCAAATTTCAAGAGCAAGGTTGTCCAAATCATCATGTAAGTTGAAAGATAAATGGAAGCAGCTGACATGAGCACCGAATACTCCTTTGGACATATCTTGAGCTAGAAAAATCAAAATGACTTGATTCTTGTGGCATTGGAAATATGACTTAATGAAAAACATTTCATATGTTTTGAAGAAATTCAAATTTCAAATGGAAGGCTGACATAATTGACATGCAATTCGGTGGACTGACACAGAGAAGAAAAATCAACTCACATGAGCACCGAATGGTGTTTTGGCCATATATTAAGATAGAGATATCCAAATGCTTTGATTCTTAATGTTTTGGAAAGCTTATTCAAATATTCAGATCTTTTATGTTTTGAAGAAATTCAAATTTCAAACGGAAGGCTGACGGAATTATCATTCAATTTGGTGGACTGACACAAGAAAGAAAAATCAAGTCACATGAGCACTGAATGGTGTTTTGGCCATATCTTGAGCCACAGATATCCAAATGACTTGATTCTTGATGCGTTGGAAAGCTTATTCAAATGTACAGATCTTTTATGTTTTGCAGATTTTCAAATTTCAAACATAACATTGACAAAAATGGCAGAAAGATTACAGTTTTTATGGTGGGCAGAAAATTTGGAGATGGTGTCTTCACTTGATTAAGTTCATCTCATTTGCCTATAAAAGGAGCCATTCTCCCATGCATTCAAGAAGTGCAAGAGAAGCATTTTATCAAGCAAAAGCAAGAGAAATATCAAGTCTAGAGAGCTTTTATATTATTTATCTACTCTTTGAAGAGAGTTATACTTTTGTTGTAAAAAATTATCTTTGTTCTTGTATTGTGGTGAGAGTGAGATATTATTGTAAAGGATAATAGTTATCCTTGAGAGAACTCTTGTTGTGTGTTATCAAGAGTTGAAGGAAAGTTGCCTTGGTGAGGTTGTTCATCAAGAAGAACTCTTGGTGTGGTGTTATCAAGGTTGAAGGAAGTTGCCTTGGTGAGGTTGTTCATCAAGAAGAACTCTTGGTGTGGTGTTATCAAGAGTTGGAAGAAAAAGTCTTGGTGAGGTTGTTTATCAAGCAAGTTGTAAAGATTCTACAACTTAGTGGAAAGCTTAGCTCGTGGAGCTAGGAGCCCGTGGACGTAGGCAAGGTTTGCCGAACCACATAAATTGAGTTTGCACTCTCTCTATCCCTTTCCTCTTTACATTTACTTGCACTTGTGATTGTTCATCATTATTATTCTTTTGATTGCATCTTTGATAAATTTTAATTTCATCTTCTTCACCTTTATTCTCAAAGAAAGAGTGAACTAATTTTGATCTTTCAAGAAAAGTTTTTTAAATCCGTTTTGATAAATGAAAACCCAATTCACCCCCCCTCTTGGGTTGCCATACCTGGGTCAACAAGTGGTATCAGAGCAAGGTTGCTCAATTTTTAAATCTTAATCGATTTTTGAGCTATGGCAACTTTTAATTCAACTTCATATGTTGAGGGACTTTCTATCTCTAGACCTCCATTTTTTAATGGAAGTGATTACTCTTATTGGAAAACTAGAATGAGTATTTTCTTGAAAACTTTTGATTATGATTTATGGTCTATTGTTTTGGAAGGACATTTTGTTCCTACCAAAATTGAAAATGGAGAAAGCATGCTTAAAGAACCTAAAGAGTTTAGTGAAGATGATAAAAAGAAATTGAGTTTGAATGCTAAAGCTATGAATGTGTTGTATTGTGCTATAGATAGAAATGAGTTTAATAGAATATC